>ML246700.1:0-30146 GCA_005239495.1 Nicotiana undulata
TTAAGATCAATAGGATTAACTTCTTATCATATCAAAGATAATCTCTTCTCATGTATATGTCGATTAACTTATGGCATGAGCCAACATACGTGAATATGGGTTGTAACAAGTATACTCGTAATACCGTTCTCAATCACCATAACAACTCAAACCAACCAAGTACTAGTAGGAAACCCCACATTAAACAGAACCTCGCTCCAAAACCTTTGTACACCACCGATAATGAAAGAAGCATACAGGAACTCACAACCACTACCAATTCGACAGGTCATGGAGCTTTATGTATTCAATAAGTACCATAGCCAATTATTTAAGTCGAATTCTGAATTATTCTCCCAACCATGTTGTCAACAAACTTGATAGTACCCATTCTAGGTCCAATGAACTTATTTTATCAAACAAAACTAAACAAATATGCCACACCAATATAATTCAAGCAACAAACTGCGCAATCTGTGCACTCAAAAATGGAAAATGTCTCAAAGAAGGGAGCCTTTTTTTTTTTGCAGGTTCAACAAGAACCACCACAACCGCTATGTTATGAGCTCATATCACTTAGTAGAACCAAGATACTCGAATCTAATAATGGTAGCCAGCTCTCCCAGAGCTCACACTAACATCACCCGCACGGACAACTCACATGCTTTAGTATCACTATCTGGACCCGTATGGAGAACTCATGTGCCAATAATATCAGTACATAGATCTTCACGAACAACTCTCGTGCCAATAACGTAATCCACAAGGCATGATCACGGCCTTCGGTCCAAGTATATGATACGGGAGCAATCAAATAAGTGCACATGTACATGATAATGAAATAAGATTCACAAACTCCTCAACTAGTATAAATAACATGCCATTAAGTAGGCATGTGTAAAGTGTGCTATACAACTCAAATCGACAGGCTAACATAAAGTAGTAACTCCCCATTCTTAAATTCATAGAACACATGAACCACCATAACTGATCCCAACTCCAGCACTCGAATGAATAACACATCTTTCATGCACGATCATCCCACGAGGAATACCTTTATACTTCTTCCGTGCGACATAACAATAATTTAAATATCAGCAGTCTATCAACAAGGTGAGTACCGCAGTACCAATGAACATCCGTAAGTCAAGACACAATGCTCCTACTAAAAAGCGCACCCTTCTCAAGGATTACCGAGCATCTATAACATTCATCGAAATATCTGAAATTGACCATTATGTCCAAAATTCGCGACCTCCCCTTCGAGAATGAACTGCCACCTTGTACATGTAAATCTTAATCCCGCGCAACACAATACATCTATCATGCCCTCATGTGACAAGCACAAGAATATCATTATCAACCTTGAGTCACCAGCAATTTACATACCCGGTTAGTTAGAAACCTTCCTCTTGCTACATTCCAGAAGGAAATCACAATACACAACACGTTCACCACACCGGTAGAAAATATCTGGTTCAAACCATAGTAGAAACCATCAAGAATACTTTGAACTCCATTTGCTCCTAATCAAGCTATCATAACTAAATTCCTCTAATTCGACCAGGCCACGCAAGTCATCAAACCCAAGAATATTGCCATATATACATTTTGAATCCATTAGAACCCTCTTGAGAGTCATCCACTCTGCTCAAATCTAATTTGCTCCGCCCAAATGGCCGGAAAAAAAAACACGTGCTCATTTAGCACAATTAACACTCAAAGAAGTAACCTTGCCTTACCACGACCTATCAAATTCATACTTCGTGTGCACTACATCCTTCAAGCTAACAACTTAATCATTCCATAATTTATATATTTTCATAAAGTGTAATGCAACCCGTATCCAGGAATTTCCTTGCCCGAGTCATCCTCGATCTCCACCTCTACAAGTCATAACTAACCCATAAGTATGCCTCAAACCAACAAAAAAATTTAACATATAACCATTAAATTGAATTGTCAATAGCAGGCTCCCCCACTTAGCTCAAAGCCATAGAACAAAACATTCAATAACTCACAATGCCCATACGCTAACACCGCCGTCATATCACAGTGAGATTCAACTAAATCCTTCATAAGCTCATATATAACTCAAACCATTTAACATCTCAATTCATCTGCAATCTCGCATTCACAAGCGGTGTAAACTCAACTTACCACATATAACATTTACTAGTAAAGAAGTACTTGCTATAAAACCACCTAAGTATCACACAACCTCAGGACACCCCGCGGAAGATAACCCTGCCTGCTTAGCCTCAAACTGATATCATCTCCATACCCTTTCAAAATCATCGCTATCACGTATTCGCAATATCGTTTCGTATTAAAACACAACAAATGCCTACCCTCGAGGCCTCATGATACGCGGTATAAGAACCTGAAGCTGATGGCAGAACTAACACTAGAGTTGTGGTCAAAGAAATCTTGAGCTTCTGGAAGCTCTATACACCCTCGTCTAACCACCTAAATACCCTCATTGGACACCACGTGTCCCAAGAATGCTACTGATCTGAGCCAAAAACTCACTCTTGGAGGACCTTGCATAAAGCTTCTCCTCCCTCAATCTCTGCAATACAACTCTCGAAGGCTGGGCACGCTCCTCTCAGCTACGAGAGTACACCAGGACGTCATTAATGAACGCAATAAAAAAGGAATTCCAAATACGACTGAAATACGATGCTTATCAAATGCATGAACGCTACGGGGGCATTGGTCAGCCCCGAAGACATCACCACAAACTCATAACCCAACAGGGAGATCCGATTCCCTCCACAACCAACCCACATGAGAGGTCCTTCAATACGCTCACAACTCGAGGCCATATGCCAACTCAAGATAGAAGTCAAACACTCAACGGTTCTTGCTACATCTCCAGCCCATTCTTTTCGTCACAATCAAACAATATGAACACATTTCACCATTGAATCACACTCACCATATAGTCATCCAGTCACAAAATCCCGCTAATAAGGACACAAACGGACCTATAAGTCCCACATGCATGTGCTCACACAATCGAATTTCAGCACTCAAGCCACAGACAAACCCGACCTCAAGTCCTCCAGGCTGGCCCATTATCAACATGCTAAAATCACGTATCGAACCTCACCCATGGGAATCACAAGTCGTCGATGCACAATCGATCCGAGCGCTCACGTGCGCATTTGAATACATGGAAAGAATTCAAAGAATTACGCTTTAGGTTGAATCAATGGATTTGCACGACAAGAATTTAAGAATATGAGGTTTTTCCTAAGGGTTCTGCAGCCTCTCGAAGATAAGTACAGACGTCTCTGTACCGATCCGCAAGACTCTACTAAACCTGATCATGACTGGTGAGACCTATATAACCTAGGGCTCTGATACGAACTTGTCACGACCTAATTTCGGAGTCGTGATGGCGCTTGTCGTGAAATCAGGCCAGCCACCTACTGTAACTAATCCTGAACCGTTTATTAAGGAAATTACCATTTTTCAACTGCCTGAAGTTAAATATACTAAAGATCTGTATTTAAAAGAAGCTTATGAAACCAAAAACCCAAAATCTACAACTCCAAGATCCGGTGTCACACAATCATGAACTGCTAATACATAATACAACCCGAAAAGAAATGACCAACATAGTCTGAAAGTAAATACGACATGTAGAAGAGAAAGAGATGACGATATCACGGTCGTCAGCTGCTACCTCGTCAACTCTGCTGAAATTGTTGCTACTCACTGTCCAGAGTTGAATCTCGGTGTACCTGGATCTGCACACAAGGTGCAGGGGGTAACGTGAGTACACCAACTCAGTAGTAACGAAACCAAACTACGGGCTGAGAGGTAGTGACGGACTAAACCTCCGATAGTTATGAACAACAATATATAACTTGGACATGATAGTAATATATCAGAAAATAAATAAGATGCATCCATTTATGTCTGTAGCCCTGCATACCCGCATAAATTCATATAGGATCAAGAATGACGTGTACTCAGTAATCAAACTCTCATAAGGTGGTCCACTCAGTACTAGAATCTGGCCTTCCGGCCCGTGGAAAGTCCATCCCGGATATTACATAACACAAGTGACACAGTCACCTAGTACTGAGGAAAAAGGCCGATCCAGCCCCACGGAGAAGATAGGAACATAAGCCCCACGGAGAAGGTCCATCTCCGAAACATATCATTCGAACAAGATCCATGTACAGGGAAGATCCATCCCTCAATATATGTGCGCTCACTGGGGGTGTAAAGACTCCGGAGGGGCTCCTATAAGCCCAAGAACTATATCAAGCCAACGAAGGCATGATTCCAGGGTCGCTGCGGTGTGCAGTCCGACCTCATAACTGTCTCGAAACCAGGCTCCAAGCCTCACCCAGTCAGTACCTTCCAGTCTCACTCACCATGCTCTAACATATAAAAATTAGCCCAAGCTTATGGAATGCCCATACAACCATGAGTCCAACCATACAAATTTCACCAAATTCCGACATCAACTCGACCCTCAAATCTTCAATTAAAGTCCTCAACAAGCCCAAATCACCCATACATATCCCTTTTTTCCTTAGTAGATTTCATCCTTGGCCTTTAAGCCCCAATCTAGGTTATATGATTCAATAATTAATCAGTATTAAGTTATTGAAGCACTATAATCACCGACCATCCTAACAAGATTCAAAAAGTCACTATTCATCTTCTTCTCCATTCAAGAACCCTAACTCACAATACCCATTTCAAGGACTAGCATAATTCTTCAACCAATTGGTACTTTCTACTTCACAATACATTCCAAATACTTAATCCATAGTTGTATTTAAGTGTAGGGTGGAGAATTTACCTCTTGTAGATCAAACCCTAACTTGAACCTTTTTGAATGATTTTTGATGATTAGATGAATTCCAATCCATGTAGATGTTAATACTACCATTAAATAGTGTTAATCCATTATAAAAATATCATAAAACTCACCTTTGATGTGTATTTGGGTTGAGGGTGCTCCACCTTTTCTCTAGAATCCAAAACTTAGCCAAAAATATTATCTTTTTCTCTCTCCCCGAATTTCCCCTATTTTATAGACATTGAGCTGTGTAGGCTGGCTGCATAGCCTACGCAGCTTAACCCTCCCTTCACTTCCATGCTGAATTTGCCTACGCAATGGTGCGTAGGCTACGCAGACTCGCGTAGCTGTTCTGTCAGCATTTAGTAAAAAGGTCATAACTTCTTATAGAAATCTCCAATCGATGAACGGTCTGATACATTGGAAACTAGACTCAAAGAGATTTAATTTTGATAGGTTATACACTATATAAATCTTCATATATTGAGAGTAATTCTCGTTTGAAGTTAGATCTTGTGCAAACTCACTTGAAACTTTATCCCATCATGAAATTTTTAACTTGACTTAGCCTTTTCTTAGACCCTAAACCACTTTTAATGCACCTCATACATATATTATCATGATAAATTAGTATCATTCAAATTACCAGCCTTGTTCAAACTCGAATTGATATAATTAGCACCCGTCAATCTTCTTAATGGTCTCCAAACACTTAGATTTTTTTTTCCTTGGGTGTTACAACCTATAACTTAAATCCTAAACAAAAACAAATACATTTTTGCCTAGCCTCATATAGTTCTCTCTCTCAATAGAAACTAGGTTGTTTATATACTGCTTTAATTGGCCATTCAGATTTAGCAATTACTTGCAATGCTTTTCAATTCTGCTCTCTTTTGCTATTGTTGATTTTTTGTCACGACCCAAATCCTAATTTAGGTCGCGATGTCCCCCAACAGCGGGGTTAGGCAAGCCAATATGAATTACACTAGGGGTTATCCTTCCCATGTGATTAAACAAGTCAATATTTACCAGTTTTAAATAGTTAATCATGATAATAGCTCGATATGCAAATAAAATCATAACAATATATGGCCAAAATAAAACATATACACGGATATACATCCCAAAACCCAAAATATACACTACATGTGTGCCAAGAACTAGTGTCACGAGTGTCACGGACAACTAGCGGAATATACAAGATACATATATATACAAATCCACAGTCTGGATAAAATAGATGGGGAAAATAACACAGGAACTTCAGGGTGCTTCTAGGAGGTCGCCAGGAAGAGCAGCTCACCGTGAAGTCTAATCACACAAATCAGTATCTAGCACCGTCCTGATAATCAGATGTACCAGCCTCCGGACCTGTACAGTCAAGTACAGAAGAAGAAGAAGTGCAGCATGAGTACATAAATAAATGTGTACCCAGTGAGTATCCCGTCTAAACTCGATGGGGTAGTGACGAGAGGTCGACTAGATACTCACTAAGGGCCAACAATATAATATAAAAAGAGATGTGGCTAAAACAGTAGGCATGTGAAGCAGAAATCAACAAGTACATAAGCAAATAATGTAATCCAAGTAATAGCTAAATAATGGCACGACATAACCCTTCGTGCTTTTACTCTCTTCCTCACAATGCAATGTACGATGTGAAATAATCATGAAACATGGCACGACATCTCCCTTCGTTCTTTTAATCTCTTCCTCATTATGCAAATTATGATATAATCAATGTAAATCATGGCACGACATCACCCTTCGTGATTTTCTGTCTTCCTCACTATGCAAATTATGATATAATCAATGTAAATCATGGCACGACATCACCCTTCGTGCTTTTACTCTTCCTCACAAAAAAAAGGACAATATAAATGGCAAGGAATGCAACATAGTGGAAATACAACTCAAAATCACCCGACACGAGGAAAGTATCAGTCAATATCATAACAATTTCCCGGCAAGGGTCTCAGCTATAGCCAATCATTTCAATATATCCTTTATAATTGGGTTCTCAATCGAACCAATACATCATGAGTTCACCACCCATAGATTTAACAATATTCAACTTCCAAGTAGAGACAAATTCATATTATGACAAACATGGAAGTAATAATAAGATTTTCATCAAAAACAGACTCATGGGCATGCTTGACACACAATGTATAGGTGCTCGTCACCTCACATATGCATTGAACATGATAAACACTTAACACATAGCACACAATACCTATTCCCTCACCAAAGTTAGGCAAGACACTTACCTCGGGTCCAAGAATGACAATTCAATCTTCTAATACCATCTTTCCTTTTGAACTCAACTCCAAAATGACAATATCTAGACATAATTAACTTATTAACATCAATAATGACTCATTAATACAATCACATAGCCTAAATATACAATTCCTAGCATTCTTCCAAAAATACCAAAATGTGACCCGAGGCCCACTTGGACTAAACACGAGGCTCGAACCAAAACTCGATCACCCATACTTGTCTGTCTATCTCTTGCCTTGTTTTTCCATGATTTGGGTTGTAGAATAGGACAAGTTAACGTTGTTTCTAAGTCTAGCCTCGTCACTACTTCGGCCGAGGTTAGGCTCGGCACTTACTCAGTACATGGGGTCGGTTGTACTGATACTACACTGCACTTCTTAATGTTGTGCAGATCCTGCACCCGGACCTAGTGGAAAGCGTTGAGGGAATCTCCTTTAGTCCACCTCAGAGGCTTCAAGGTATACCCGCTGGCGTTCGTGGGCCTTGGCATCTCTTCTATCCTTAGATCTCATGTTGTCTTGTCCTTTCTTTAGTTTTCCAAGACAATTATGTATCTTCTTTCAGACTTTGTATTTAGCATTCTATAGATAGTTCGTGAGTTGTGACTCCCGGTTTTGGGGCCTATGCGACGTTTGTATTTGCTATTCCACTTAGCATTGAGGCATTTATCTATTTTCCGCTGTTAAAGATTGTAAAGTATTTTCCGTTAACTCTGTTAAATTGGTGTTTTGATGTTAGATTAACTGTACATGTTGGCTTGTCTAGTGGGTTCAACGTTAGACGCAGTCACGACCTGAAGGTGGGATTTCGGGTAGTGACATTTTTGTTGTCTAGGGAATTCTGGTTTTGCTAATTTGGTGGAGCTGCTTCCGTTTAACCGCTGTTGTTGGTTCTTTTGTTGGCTGCATTTGTAGTGACGTAAATTTGAGAGAAAAGACCCAAAATAGTCCAGTATTTTTGGATTTTAACTCAAATTAGTCCTATTTCTTTCACATGGAGCACTATTAGTCCACATTCTTTAATAAAGTGGTTCATTTTGTAGTTTCCATGTTTGATACGAAAGATTTTCCTAGGACATGAGTGGTTATCATTTATTTTTCCTTGTTCGGTTGGTGAGTAAAAAACTTTTTCCGGAAAAGTTTTTCTAATGTTTGTTTAGAGAGTAAAAAATATTTTTCAGAATTTCTTTATGCTACTTTTCTTACCCTTCTCCCAAATTCCCATGTTTCTCGTGCTCCCTTCCCCCCGCCCCTTCTCTCCCCCCAATCTCAATTACTCAATATTTTCAAGACTCTATATTCTTCAAGAATCTAAATATTCTTTTAAAAACTTACACAAACCCAAAGGGACTAATGTGTTTTTTACCTTTTCCGCAAAAATAACGTTGAAATATTTGTTACACAACTAAAACGAAATACTCTTTTTTTGTTGAAAAAGAAAGTACTCTTTCTACAACATGAAAAAGTATTCGTTTCTTAAAATGAAAGAAAATACTTTTTCTATATCATGAAAAGAAAATACTTTTTCTACATCATAAAAAGAAGAAAAACTAACCCAAATAGCCACCTACCTAACTGCTTAAACTAAAAATAGCCGATGGAAATATAATATATGTATAATTTATGTATTATATGTGTAAATTATGTATAATAAATGTATACTCTTTGTATATGGCTGGAAAATGTAAACAGTGAAAAAAACATCAAAGAAAAGGGGGTGGAAGGTTGAAGAAAAGTTTTGAAAAATGTTCTTCCTTCTCTTGACAGGAAACATTTTTCTCCAATTGGAAGAAAATGAGTTTATGAGGAAAATATTTTCTAAAACATTTAAGCCAACCAAACATGAGAAAATTAAAAAGTATTTTCTGAAAAGTATTTTTTTCCATCAAATATGGAGGCTAAAAGTGTACCACTTTATTAAAGAATGTGGACTATTAGTACTCCATGTAAAAAACAAATAGGACTAGTTTGAGGTAAAGTCCAAAGATACTGGACTATTTTGGGTCTTTTCTCTAAATTTGATGTTGCTGATACTGCCATGTTTTTGCTGATGCTTTGTTGTCTAGTGCAGTGCAATACTCCATTCTCCCTTTGACATCCATCCCGCAGTTATGAAATCTGATATGCCAAGCCTATATCGCCCTGCAAAGGCCCAAACTTCCTTTCTCTCACTCTCACTGCCATCGACTACTAATCCCAAGCGAGAAATCACAAATAGAGAGACTCACCTTGCAAGAGAGCTTCTGAATTTTTGAATTATACCTTGTCCACTGAGTTCATCACCATTCTCAACTTTTTTGTCAATCTCCATAACCTGACAAGTCTGGGGCATCTCTCGAGCACGATTGTTCACAAGTACTAAGCACCTCCTGGCTAGGGAAGGATATTATAATGGACTCGTCATAAGAAATTTCTTCCATAAATCCCAACAAATTCCTTAGCATTGTATATCTAAAGTATTATGTGTACAACTAGAACTTTCACTCAGAAAGGTATAGTTTCAGCTCCCCAATATCCTCTGTTGATTTATCATCAAAACTTTTGTCCTAAAGGCCAGCAGTCTTAAGCTCTAGCTCTGACTCCTCAGAAGTGATTATCTGTGATGATTCGCTTGACCAACTAGAAACACTTGCAGGAGACACGTGCTATCATTTGAGGACTAATAGAAGCACGTTTTCCCAGTTTGTCAGACTTTACATCAACTGCTTCAGTTTCCTACTTCCTCTTTTTAAATGCCTTTTTTCAGAAGAACTGCAACCTTTGGCATCTTTCTCAGGAGTATGCTGAGTTGTATTTCTAGATAGTCGTGGTCTCTTATACTGATTAGGAAAGACATAAGCAGGAATGTTTTTCCTATGAACATGTGAGACATAGATATCCATACACGGTCTCCAATAAGAGTACATGTTTATGTCTTGCTTATACTCTTCGACTGTTCCATTAAAATATCAAATTGTTGACCTTCTTATTGTGGGGTCCATCCCCATAATGAAAAATAAAATGAAAATGAGAAATCAGACATTAGGGTCCAAATCTGTTTTGGAAACAACTTGCTAGAATGCAAGTTTGCAAATTGCAAGCAAACCAACCATTCCTATTGGTTGGAGGAAAGGTAACTTTGCCTATAAAAAGGAGCTCTCGGCATCTTTGTTGAAACACCAGTCTCAGAGAGAAATATATCTGAGAGCATAGAGAGCAGTGTGAGATATTCACAGGCTGTGTAGTCTTTGAGAGAAAATAGAGAGTGTGAGCGATATTGTAATGAGGTAGGAATCTCAAAAGAGTGTTATTTCTTTTAGGTGTGTAGTGGTCCTTGGAGTACTTTACTCGAGACTACAGAGTGTAAAATTCCTCATTATAGTGGATTACTTTTCTCAGCAGGGGCTCGTGGTTTTTTCCCTTATTTAGAAGGATTTTCCACGTTAAAATCTTTGTGTTCTTGTTGTTCTTTTTGTTGATTACCGTATCTCGTTATTACGTTATTATTCTATTGTTATTACTATAAATATTATTTTTGTGGGGGATTTATTCTCAACAACTGGTATCAGAGCATATGTTCTGCTTGTTCATAGAAATACTATTCACGGTCGGTAGTACTATACTCGATGAAACATAAAATGTCTAGAGTAAAGTACGAGGTAGTAAAATTCAATGGAGATAACAGTTTTTCAATATGGAAAAGAAGGATGGGAGATCTGCTCATCCAACAAGGACTATACAAGGTATTAGACAATGATGCCAAGAAGCCTAATACCATGAATGCTATGAATTGGGCTGACTTGGATGAAAAGGCTGCTAGTGCAATCAGGTTGCACTTATCAGATGGTGTGGTAAATAACATCATTGATGAAGATACTACATGTGGCATTTGGACAAGGTTGGAAAGCCTATACATGTCCAAAACGCTGAAAAATAAATTGTACCTGAAGAAGCAGTTATACGACCTACATATGGGTGAAGGTACAAATTTTTTGTCACATTTAAACGTGTTTAATGCATTAATCATGCGCCTTGCCTACCACGGAGTAAAGATTGAGGAAGAGGATAAAGCCATCTTGCTCTTGAACTTATTTCCATCGTAATACGATAATGTGGCAATAACCATCCTGCACGGCAAAACCACTATTTAGTTTAAGGACGTCACATCGGCTCTTCTACTCAACGAGAAGATGAGATAGAAGCCTGAAAATCAAGGAGATGCTCTCATCACAGAAGGTAGAGGCAAGAGTTACCAAAGGATTTCAAGAAATTGTGGTAGATCCGGAGGTCATGGGAAGTCCAAGAACCGATCCAAATCAAAAGTCAGAAATTGCTACAATTGCGATCAACCGGGTCACTTTAAAAGAGAATGCCCAAATCTAAGAAAGGGCAGAGGTGAAAGCAGTGGCCAGAAGAATTACGACAACACAACCGCCATGATGCAAAACAATGCTAATGTTCTCCTCTTTATAAATGATGAAGAAGAATTAATGCACTTAGCTAGTATAGAGTCGGAATGGGTGGTTGATACAACAACATCTTACCATGCCACACCGGTAAGAGAAATGTTTTGTAGATATATAAAAAGTGATTTTGGCAATGTGAGTGTAACGACCCGGTCCGTCGTTACGTAAAATCTGCATTATAACTATTTCCATTGCCTTGTCATACCTTGGTTTAACTATTATTGATGTGTTAGAGTTGGTAGGCTTGAAATCAGAATGGTTGTAGTGAGAGTTTAGTCATTCAGTCTTTAAAACTAGCCATGAAGTGAGAAAAGTCAATTGAGAGTTGACTTATTGGTAAACGAACTCGGAATGCAAATTTTATGGCTCAGATAGCTTCGTTAGGTGATTTGGAACTTAGGAGTATGTTCAAAATAATTTTGTGATGTCCGGTGTAGTATTAGGCTTGAATTGGCGAAAGTTAGCTTTTGGCGATTTCCGATCGGCAGTGGAAAATAGGCTATCGGGGTCGGAATAGAATTTTAACAGTTGGAACAGGTTCGTAATGTCATTTTGGATGTGTCTGCAAAATTTCAGGTCAGTCGAAGTTGATTTGGATATTTTCGGCATCGTTGGTGAATTTTAGAAATATCAAAGTTCTTAGGCTTGAATCCGATGTAAATTTGGTGTTTTGATGTTAGTTTTGTTGTTTTGAGAGTGTAACTAAGTTTGAATGATGTTATGGGATATGTTGGTAAGTTTGGTTGGGGTCCCGAGGGGCTCAGGATTGATTTCGGGTGGTTAACGGGCATTTTTGGACTTAAAGAAAGAGCTGGTTTTCTATTTATTTGTGCAGCAGGCTTTTACTCTCTGCGATCGCGTAGGGAGAGTCGCGATCGCGTAGTTCAATCGTGAGGGGAAGCATTTTTATTCTCTGTGATTGCATAAAGGCGTCCGCGATCGCAGAGGTTGAGCAGCGTAGGTACCGCGATCGCGGGACTAAGGTCGCGATCGCGTAGAGTACTCTGACGGTCAGGCGAGTTTGTGCATCGCGATCGCGTGCGTTTGGTAAATGGAGCAGTGCAATCGCGTGAGTGAGGTTGCGATCGCGTGAGTTAAGGATTTATTGAGTCGCGATCGCGTGTCTTATGCCGCGATCGCAATGAGTAAAATGAGGGCTGGAGAGGTTTGTTCTTCGTGATCGCGTGAGAACTTCCGCGATCGCAGTTCATTAATCACTGGGCAGTATTTAAATATTTCCTCTGCAACTTAAACCCCTTTTTACACCATTATTATACGGAAAATAGCTCTAGGGGGCGATTTTGAAGAGAATAGAGGTAAGTGTTCTAGTCATTAAAACTCGATTAGGGGTGATTATAGTACATAAAACCAGTGTAAATTCATGAAATATCAGTAGAAAATTTGGATTTAGGGCTTGAGATTATGAGACATTTAAGGGTCGATTTGAGGGGTCAAACGAACTCGGAGTTTTGTGTTCTTTATATGTACGAACTCGTGAGAGGACGAAGAACACTTTTGTATAAAATTTTTTGAGTTTCAGGATGCGGGCCCGGGGTCGGGTTTTGACCGGTTTCGGATTTTTGAGCTAAATTTGATATCTTTCAATTGGAATTCGTTTCTTAAGCACATATTGATGATAAAAATCTGAACTTGGTAGATTTGGAGCCTTCGGAGGTTGATTCGCGAGGCAAGCGTGTCGTGGAATAGTTCCGGGCTAGTTTTGAGGTAAGTAATATCTTTAAATCCTATCCTGAGGGTATGAAATCCCGGACTATGCACCCTTTCACGGGTTTGAAATGCAAAGGTTTAAACTTTGGAGATATATTCCTTACTTAGGAGACTATTGAGTTGCGAAACGACTTTTAAAGCTTATTTCCAATAGTACTATATATACTTGATATGATTTGGGTTGTAAGCCATGTTTGGGGCCTAGTGCCGATCTGTTTTCCTTTGAGGGTTGTGTTTACTATATTTTCCTCACTGATATGTTATGATTTTTCACTAAGTCTTTTCTGTGAAATTGTTTTGACACTTAGAGTATTTTGATACTACTTCTTGAAAATGAAACACTATTTTTGGGTTGAGAACCCGGTATATTATGGCCTGAAGGGCAAATTGAGAGTGTCTGACTGGGTGAGGCTGCTGGCCTATATTGTGAGGATGTTATGATATGAGTGAGGCTGCTGGCCTATATTGCGAGGATGATATGATATGAGTGAGGCTGCGGGCCTATATTGTGTGTGATATTTGCCATGTTGTGGCTTATTATAGCGCTTGGGCTGTAGTCTGTACACACCCCCAGTGAGCGCCGGTACCGATTGAGTGATGCCCGCGGGGCTTATGATGAGTGATGGTGAGGATGCCTGATGAGCAGAGTGATTGTGAGGTTTCTTGATGGGCAGAGTGATTGTAAGGTTGCCTGATGGGCAGAGTGATTGTGAGGTTGCCTGATGTGCTGATACTTAAAGAAATTGTTACGAGAAATGATTATGGCCCGAGGGGCAGTTTATGAAGATTTTTACTGAGTTTTCAAACTATGAATTACTTCGTTTTCAAACTGGTTTTACTGAGAATTTCACTGAGATATACTGATTACACTTGGTTTAAAGGATTTCTGGAAACTGATTTCGAAATTTATGTATTTGCTTAATACTACCTGGTGACTTGGTGTTTTACTGGCTTTTTGTGAAATTGTGTATCTGTTCTGTGTGTTTATATTACTCAGACTGTGATTTATTTTCATTACTACTGAGTTGGCGTACTCATAAAGACTCCTTGTTCCTCTGTGCACAGATCCAGATACAAGCTCACATCAGTAGTTGACGCAGGTTCGATAGCAGCATTTCACGGGATTTCGTGGTAGCTGTCCAGCGTCCACAGCTTCTCCATTTCCCTTCCTTATTTAGTTTTAGCATTTGATTCAGAGACATATATTATAGTTTTAGCAGAGTTAGATTTATTTATTCTTAGATGCTCATGACTATTGACTCCAGTTCTTGGGAGGTTGTGTAGGCTAATATGGGAACACTAAGACATTAATTTCATTATTTATGCTATGGTTGCATGCTTATTATTAAATTGTGAATGGTTATAATTGAACAAAAGCGTAGTAATGTGATGCTTGGCTAGCCTAGTTCCACGATAGGCGTCATCACGGCCTGTTAGGATTTGGGTCGTGACAGTGAGAATGGGTAACATGAGTTACTCAAAGATTGCGGGGATCGGTGAAATTTGTATCAAGACAAATGTCGGATGCACATTGGTTCTAAAGGACGTGCGACATGTACCTAATTTGCAGATGAACTTGATCTATGGAATTGCTTTAGACCGAGATGGATACGAGAACTATTTTGTAAATCAAAAGTGGAGACTCAACAAATGATCATTGGTGATTGCAAAGGGAGTTGCTCGTGACGTTGTATAGGAAAAATGTAGAAATATGCCGAGGTGAATTGAATGTTGCACAAGATGAGATTTTGCATATTTATGTCGCAAAAGAATGGGACATATGAGCGAGAAGGGATTGCATATTCTTTCAAGGAAATCACTCATTTCTTATACCAAAAGTACAAAGGTAAAACCTTGTGACTACTGTTTATTTGGTAAGCAACATAGAGTCTCATTTCAAACATCATCTGAAAGAAAATTGAATATGCTTGATTTGGTATATTCTGATGTTTGTGGTCCAATGAAAATTGAATCTATGGGCGGTAACAAATATTTTGTTACTTCTATTGATGATGCTTCACGAAAATTGTGGGTTTATATTTTGAAAACCAAAGATCAGGTGTTTCAAGTTTTCCAGAAGTTTTATGCTCTGGTGGAAAGGGAGACAGGACAAAATATAAAGCGTCTCTGAAGTGACAATGGAGGTGAGTAAACTTCAAGGGAATTAACAGAGTATTGTTCGAGCCATGGGATCAGACATGAAAAGACAGTTCTTGGAACCCCACAACACAATGGTGTAGTTGAGAGAATGAACCGCACCATTGTTGAGAAGGTGAGAAGCATGCTCAAAATGGCTAAACTGCCCAAGTCACTCTGGGGTGAAGCAGTTCAGACAGAATGTTACCTGATCAAAGGAGTCCATCAGTTCCATTGGAGTTTGACATCCCAGAGAGAGTTTGGACCAACAAGGAGGTGTCTTACTCACATCTGAAGGTGTTCGGTTGCAGAACTTTTGCACATGTACCAAAGGACCAGAGAACAAAGAGGGATGATAAATCCATTCCCTGCATATTCATTAGATATGGAGATGAAGAGTTCAGGTACAGATTGTGGGATTATGTGAAGAACAAGGTCATTAGAAGCAGAGATGTAATCTTCCAAGAAAGTGAAGTTGGAGTTGTAGATGATCAGTCAGAGATGGCCAAAAATGGTATAATTCCTATCCTTGTTACCATTCCTTCTACTTCTAATAATCCCACAAGTGCAAAAAGTAGGATCGATGAGGTTGCCGAATAGAGGGAGAAACCTGGTGAGGTTATTGAGTAGGGGGAGAGACTTGATGATAATGTCGAGCAAGTGGAGTATCCCACTCAGGAAGAAGAACAACCTTAACCTCTAAGGAGATCATAGAGGTCAAGGATAGAGTCATGCAGGTACCCTTCCACAGAGTATGTCCTTATTAGTGATGAGGGGGAGCCAGAAAGTCTTAAGGAGGTGCTGTCCTATCCAAAAAAGAACAAATGGATAAAAGTCATGCAAGAAGAGATGGAATCTGTACAGAAAATAGCACATACAACTTGGTTTAACTTCTAAAGGGTAAAATACCACTCAAAAGCAAATGGGTCTTTAAACTCAAGAAAGATGGAAATGGCAAGTTGGTCAGATATAAAGCTCGATTGGTGGTAAAAGGCTTCGAACAGAAGAAAGGTATTGATTTTGACAAAAGTTTCTCACTTGTTGTCAAATGACTTATATTCGGACATTCTTGAGCTTAGCAGGTAGCCTAGATCTTGAAGTGGAGCAGTTGGACGTGAAAATTGCATTTCTTCACGGAGATTTGGAAGAGGAGATCTATATGGAGCAACCAGAAGGATTTGAAGTAGCTGAAAGGAAACACATGGTGCGCAAACTAAATAAGAGTATTTATGGGTTGAATCAGGCACCAAGGCAGTGGTACAAGAAGTTTGACTCATTCATGAATAGTCAAACTTGCATAAAGACATATTATGATCCATGTGTATACTTCAAAAAAACTTCTAACAACAACTTTATTATTTTGTTGTTGTATGTGATGACATGTTAATTGTAGGAAAAGACAAGGAGATGATCGCAAAGTTGAAGGAACATTTGCCCAAGTCATTTGATAAAAAGGTTTTGGGCCCATCACAACAAATTCTGGGAATGAAGATTGTTCGAGAGCGAACAAGAAGAAAGTTGTGGATGTCTTAGGAGAAGTAAATTGAATGTGTACAAGAACGCTTCAACATGAAAAATGCTAAGACAGTCAGCACACCTCTTGCTAGTCATCTGAAGTTGAGCCAGAAAATGTGTCCTACAACAATGGAGGAAAAGAAAGCATGACCAAAGTTCCTTATTCCCTGCCGTCGGAAGTTTGATGTATGCAATAGTATGCACTAGACCTGATATTGCTCAAGCAGTTGGTGTTATCAGCAAGTTTCTTGAAAATCATGGAAAAGAATACGGGGATGCTGTCAAGTGGATACGCAGGTACTTAAGAGGTACCACGTGAGATTTTTGTGCTTTGGAGGATTTGATCCAGTCTTGAAGGGCTATACAGATGCAGATATGGCAGGTGACAATGATAACACAGAATATTCACTACTGGATATTCGTTTACATTTTCAGGGGGAGCTATATCATGGCAATCGAGGTTGCAGAAGTGTGTCGCACTCTCTACAACTGAAGCGTTGCCGCTACTAAAGCTGGCAAGGAAATGATATGGTTGAAACGATTCCTTCAAGATCTTGGCTTGCATTAGAAAGAGTATGTTGTCTATAGTGACAGTCAAAGTGCAATAGACTTGAGCAAGAACTCCTTGTACCATGCAAGGACCAAATCGATGTGAGATATCATTGGATCCGAGAAAAGGTAGAGAGTGAATCTCTACAAGTCCTAAAGATCTTCACAAGTAAGAATCCTGCAGATATGCTGACCAAGGTGGTACCAATAGACAAGTTCGAATTGTGCAAAGAAATTATCGGCATGCAATCAAATTAGAAGCCCGGTGTTACCTCCTTCAGAAGAATGGGTCTAGAGAGGAAGATTGTGGGGTCCATTCCCATAATGAAAAAGGAAATGAGAAATGAGAAATCAGAGACTAGGGGCCAAATATGTATTGGCAACAAATTGCTAGAATGTGAATTGGCAAATTGTAAGCAAACCAACCATTCCTATTGGTTGGAGGAAAAGTGACTTTGCCTATAAAAAGGAACTCTAGGCATCTTTATTGAAACACCCTTCTGAGAGAGAAATATATATGAGAGCATAGAGAGCAGTGTGAGGTATTCACAGGCGGTGTAGTCTGTGAGGGAAAATAGAGTGTGAATGATATTGTAGTGAGGTGGGAATCTCAAAAGAGTGTTATTTCTTTTGAGTATGTAGTGGTCCCTAGAGTACTTTACTCGAGACTATGAAGTGTAAAATTCCTCATTATAGTTGATTACTTTTCTCCTCTCGGGCTCGTGGTTTTTTTCCTTATTCAGGAGGGTTTTCCACGTTAAAATCTTTGTGTTCTTGTTGTTCTTTTTGTTGATTACCGTATCTCAATATTACGTTACTATTCTGTTGTTATTACCGTAAATATTATTTCTGTGTGGGGTTTATTCCCAACACTTGTACTTCGGCACCCTTTTGCCTTTACAAGCCCATTAAAAAGCACAATGTGGGCATGGCTTTGACATGTCCACAAATTCGTTAGGATAAGGTTGACTTCAACAACCCATTGCTGTCCCCCTCTATCTACAAAACATCAAATGAAAAGCACAATTTCTGTAAGACCCCGTACATTCGGACTAGGTGTGGATATGTTAAATGGGTATTAATTTAATATTTAGACATATGAAGTCCTAGAGGGATGAGTATGGGTAAAAATAGTTATTTCAGAATCAAGATGGAGAGCTAAGTGCATAAGATTCGACAAGATTGACTAAGTTTACAAAAGGTCCATCTTCCATCAAGATTTAGTGAAAATGTGTAAGAAATTTGGGAAAACTCAAAATGTGAAAGTTGTATCCCTTTGAAATAGCTTTCTAACGTTTTATTGTGGAGCCCGAACAGATCTTTGTGGAAAAAGTTACGTGAGTTACAGAGAGAAGTGCACAATATGCGCGCGTAGGTGAGCGCTCGGAGGGTCACGTGAGTAGCCGCGCACTTGTAGCAGTGCTACTGCCATTTTGCGCGGCCACGTTGTTCTTTTAGACTTCAATACTACACAATATTATAAGTTAATTGTGCAGTACCCAATTTTCGAGTTCTGTCTAATAAGAAGAAGCTGGTTCTTCTTAATCTACTTCTTACTACAGTTTGCCGAATAACTAAGCAGTAATAGTAAAGACACAAGGAGTTTTACGTGGAAAACACCTGGCTCAAAAGGTGAAAAAGCCATGACCTACTCCTCAGTAGGATTTGCTCAAAACTCTCCACTAAACACTGAGCCAAAACGGACTTACAAAATAAACTCTTTTGTAATCCTAGGACTAACTCTAATCCTCTTTGTATCAACTAGCCTCTAGCTAATTTCTACATATTTCAAGCTAACTCTAACTTGAACAATGTGTACCTATTATAATTGCTTCTATAAAAGCTGATAAGATACAATATTGAAATTCCTACTACAATCAACTAGACTTAACATACAAACAATGAACCGGTTCCTTCTAGTTGAACTGTAGCCTTTGTATCGCACAACAATTCTGCTTGCAAAACCTCTGGAACTTTTTCTTCAGAACTTGATTCACTTTTATACTTGTGCGTCACTTCTTTCAGCAGTAATACTTTGATTATTTATAGAGTCTGTTTGTTGAGTCCATGATACAATTCTGATCCAACTCTTCCTTGGTAGACAAGTGTGATTGTAACTCAACTTCCTTCCTCTATTCCTGTCCTAGCTGAAATCAACTTCTGTCTTCTCTATCAATTTGCAACCTTTTCGTATTAGGAGACATTCTCTTAGTTCTTTGATATTTAGCAAACACTAATATCTCCTAGACTTGTACGATTTGCGATCCAACTACTTCATGCAGAAGTGTGTGCTATGATGGACCTGGTTCAACTGGATACCTGTTGTCAATCTTCAAAACCCATTCAGTGACATGGGCCAACAAATTCCCCCTTTTTGATGATGACAAACTCTGTGCATTTATCCTGTATACACATCCAACACTTTGTATTTTTGTGAGCATTAATCATCAAGAACCAGGTTCATTAGGTTATAAATATCACTTCAAAATTTTTTCAAAAATTGAAACAATAACTGGAGCACATCTTCCCCCTTTTGGCATCATCGAAAAGTTGCAAAATGATACTTACCAGTAATTAATTCTTACTCATGGCCAATTTAGGCAACTGCAGGTGCATACATGATTAATCAACACAAGAAACCAAAAATGTAAGCTAAATCATAAATAGAGACATTTGTCAAAACACCAAGCTTTCATTTAATTAACATGGTTGATCAACACCAAAACAGATTAAAACAAAGACAACCAAAACATGAGTACGACAGAATTAAAAAACTAAAATAAACAACTAAACACAATCCCGAACTGGGCACTTGATAGGATAGGAGGGGGTAGTTCTGGAAATTCCTAAGTTTGGGGTGGTGCAGGCGAGGCAGGACTCTTGGTTTAGAGAAGAGACAACATTTGGTGTAAGACACCCTCATTTTTCTCCTTCTCCTTAGCTAATTCAGCTTTGAGAGCATCACACTAACCTTCGATCTCAACTAAGCGAGTCTTCAAGCGAAGGATCTCCATATCCTTTTGCTCACTTTCTTTCACTAGAGTACGAACCTTGCTGTTGACCGGTTGCTTCCGAGATGAACCAGGTTCATCTGCCAGGGCACTGACAGTGTAATCACATGACAGCAAAGTGTCCTTCCCAAAGAAATCCTTAGCAGTAGCCATTTCAGCCTTCTTTGTGGGAACTCCAAAATGACCCAGAACTGCAGTAAGTATAAATCCATAAGGAATCGCATGGGCCTTGGTGCCATTTACCACCCTGTCCAAAAGCTGGATGATCAAATATGGCCAATTGATCTGCTTGCCTCTATATAGGCACTCCATGAGCGTTAGATCCATATGGTTAGCAATGTGCCCGCGCTCTTGTCTTGGTAGCAGAAATTTAATCACAAACTCAAAGAACAACTTGTGTTCAGGCTTCATCTCGCTTTTGTACACTGCACTGGGCTCAGGCTCTTTTTCATTGTCACAAAAGAATATGGTGATGGTAAGTGCTTAGGCCATTCCATCCAAGCAAGGACATCTCTTCCTTGTATAATCATCATATCCCTTAGATGGAATGTCTAGAATGACTCCCAGTTCTTGTGCGTCAAAAGAGACTTCAACTCCCCTGACCAATGATGTAACCCTTCCTCCAATCACTGTTGCATTCCCCATGAATTCCACTACTTCATTTCTGACTAGCCCTCCTTCCAAGCGAAGGACCATGTCCTTCCAGCCTTGAGCCGCCAGACAATCCATTAAGTACCTCATACATGGCTCCTCCAAGTCTTTTAGTAATTTTCCCTTCAAAATATGTGGCTTGCCAAACATGGCAAATCTGTCAATCGACACTTCTCCAACCTCCTTCTCATCATCTCCACTCCAATCAGGATCATTATCTTTCTCAACAATCTGAACTTTCTTCTTCGACTTTACCTTGGACCGTGTCCTTGTAGATGTACCCACGGTGGTAGCAGACATAGGTGCTGACTTCTTTGAGGAAGTCTTAGTCAATTTTGCCTTGGGTGTCTTGACCACCACTGGAGTAACCTCTTCATTCTGTTGGACCAGGTCTAACATCTCATCAACAGCAATAGCCTCAACAGGCTCCCCTACTTTCGCTTTCCCTTTCTCAAATCTCTTTCTTTTCCTCTCTTGAAGAGCTTTTTCAATCTTTTCCTCTTCTTCACGAACATTATTTCTTGTAGCTCGTACCCTTGGAATAGGTACACCAACATACTCATTAGTTTTCCTTTTCTTTGAGGCCTTAGACTTGATGGACTTAGGAGTCCTTCTCTTCTTGGGGTTGTATGAGTCCCCCAGTTTCTTAAGTCTCTCAGCCAANACATCCTCCACTTCATTATTTCCCCCTAAAACTGCGACATCATCTTCAAGATTATCATGAATGTGGCCACAAATACTGAGTATGGAACCATCCTTCCCAGAACCCCTCACACCTGCATCTCCCTCATTATCACTAATTTTCCCAATTTTTCTTGGCCTTCTTGGCACCTCCACATCTACCACAGACCCAACCAGCACAAATCTATTTTCAGAATTTAACACAGAGGTAACATCAGTATTACCTTTCTCATCACTTGACGAACCAGGTGCATCGTCCTCTTGTGCTGATTTAAATGATGTACTGGATGAATCAGGTTTGGATTCTTCTTCATCCTGTAACAAATCTTCCAAAAACTTTGCTCGTGACCCTGAAGCCACAGATTTTCGTGCAAGAACCTTGACACGACGGGATTTTGAGGCTGGAATAGGGTTTGGTGTAGGTCTAAGAGCTGTTGATACCCAATTTTTCCTCAAATTATTTTCAAACCTGTATATAAGCTTTCAAAATCACTCTTTGCAATTTCAAAATCACTC
This sequence comes from Nicotiana undulata, assembly GCA_005239495.1. Lineage (NCBI taxonomy): Eukaryota > Viridiplantae > Streptophyta > Magnoliopsida > Solanales > Solanaceae > Nicotiana > Nicotiana undulata. The sequence continues at coordinate 22,325 of ML246700.1, forward strand.
TTTGCAATAATGAATATTTTGCCTAATTTTTTCATATTTTTATCTGAATCATTTCCCTATTTATTTAATATTTTATATTTTAATAATTCATAAATTGTGCTCTAAAATAAATTTCAAAATACTTTCAAGTTCAGTACGTCATTTATAATCACTTGTTATTTATTAAAATCCAATTATTTCGTAAATTGGCCAATTGTGTCTTATTTAATTTCAATTACGATAATTTTGTTACTATACCCTAATTGCACATTTTATGCTATTTTAATTCGATAATTATTCATTTTTTATATTTAATATCATTTAATTACCTTAATTTCATTTATTTAAACTCAATTTCATTTTTTATATAATTATTATCTATTTTATTAATTAATTAACTATTTTTATTGGGTATTTAACACCTAGCCTATTTCATTTAACACTTAGCCACATTTTGAACCCAATTAACCCAACCCAGACCCCAATTAAATGACCCAGCCCAGTCTTGAAATTACCCGGCCCAACCCCTGATTAAATCTGAGCCGTTGATCAAACAAGATCAACGGCCTAAATTCTCTCTTACCATAATTAATCTAACCTACCCCCTCCCCGTCTCTCATTTTCCAAGACACACTCTCTCTCTTCTCGACTCTTCTGCTCCCTCATCTCTCTAGAGCCTTCTGGGCCCTTCATCTTATCTGATGGCCTTCATCTCCAGCCACTTCCAGGCTCACCCCTTCAACCACTGGCCACCATGAAGCTATGTCTCTCCGGCTACTTCGTCTCTAAGACCCTTTGAAGACTTCAACCATGCCAGAACGGCCATGGAGGCTCCTGCCTGGACAATTCCGGCCTTCTCCGGTGAGGTTCAACTCGGTGGTGTTCTGGCTACCACCATCTCTGAGTATTACAACATGTTCTTTGACTATCTATGGGTTCTATCTCTGAAACCCTAATTCTTGACCTTTGAATTTCTTCCAAGATCTGCAATAGATCTATGTTTATTTCGATAATATTTACCTATTTTTCTTTAAAAAACTGGTACTCTTCGAACGATTTTTTCTTTTAAGAACTAGGGTTCTTAGAACCCCTTTTAAATGGTTTAACTTCTTATTTCTCAGTTTTATTTTACGATTCTTCTTATGTTTGCCTGTTTATTCGAGGTTTTACTTTGTTTAATTCTTTGCTGAAATCCTACAGTCTTCAGTCATAACCCTAGTTTCTGACTCGCTTTCGATGTATAACTGGACCACCCCAAGGAGAAACGCTACGCTTGATGAAGCCTTTATCTAACAATTCCTGTAATTGCTCCTTTAATTCCTTCAACTATGGCGGAGCCATACGATACGGGGGAATAGAAATGGGCTGAGTGCCCTCATCTACCTCAATACAAAAATCAATATCCCTGTCGGGTGGCATACCCGACAGGTCAGCAGGGAATACCTCTGGAAATTCACGAACCACGGGCACAGACTCAATAGAAGGAACCTCAGTACTAGAATCACGAACATAGGCCAAATAGGCCAAACACCCCTTTCTCGACCATGCCCCAAGCCTTCATATAAGAAATAACTCTACCAGAGGAATGACTAGGAGTCCCTTTCCACTCTAACCGAGGTAGTCCTGGCAAGGCTAGGGTCACTGTCTTGGCATGACAGTCAAGAATAGCATAATAAGAAGATAACTAGTCCATGCCCAATATAATATCAAAGTCAACCATATCAAGAAGCAAGAGATCAACCTGAGTCTCCAGACCACCAATAACTACTACGCAAGCACGGTAGACTTGATCTACCACTATAGAATCACCCACTGGCGTAGACACATGTACAGCAGTACTCAAGGAATCACAGAGCATGCTCATATACGGGGCAAAATACAAAGACACACAGGAAAATGTAGAACTTGGGTCAAATAACACCGAAGCCTCTCGGCTACAAACTAAAATTGTACCTGTAATAACTGCATCAGAAGTCTCAACATCTGGACGAGCAGGAAAAGCATAACACCGGGGTTGGGCCCCTCCAACCTGTATATCTCTGGGTCTACCTGCTACGGGCTGACCTCTACCTCTCATGGCCTGCCCTCCACTTCTATGAGTCTGACCTCCGCCTCTGGCACCACGACCACCACCCCTAGCTGGCTGAGGGGATGAGGGTGCACTTGATGCGGGAACCATGGCACGGGAACCCTGATACTGAGAACCACCAAAACCTCGGGGGCAAAACCTAGAAATATGCCCCATACCACGGCAATTGAAGCAAGACCTCGGCTGCTGACAATACTGACCCTGGAACTGTCCCTGACGACCAGAATGACCACTCTGATAGCTCTGAATCGGCGGTGCACTGATGGATGCTGAAGGTGCACTGCAGATACCTGGAGTGCCGACTAATAAGGCCTAGAAGGATGACCTCTGCTAAAGGGATCTCTGCCTCCAGATGAGGCACCACTGAGACGGCCAAATGACGAGGTCTCTTGTCAGACACCTGTCCACCACCCTGGGATAATACCATCTCAATGCACCTAGCCACATCGGCTGCATCCTGAAAGGAGATATCAGTACCCGTCTCTCTGTCCATCTAAAGCCTGATGGGCTGAGCTAGACCCTTAATAAACCTCTGAATCCTCTCCCGATCAGTGGGGAGTATCATAATGGCATGCCTGGCAAGCGTAATGAACCTGGTCTCGTACTAAGTGACGGACATGGAGCCCTGCTGTAGACGCTCAAACTGCCTCCGAATATCCTCTCTCTGAGTAACTGGAAGGAATTTCCCCAAGAACAACTCGGAGAACTGACCCCAAGTCAGAGGTGCAGACCCAGCTGGTCTGGTCAAGCAGTATTCTCTCCACTAAGTCTTGGCAGTGCCAGCAAGACGAAATGTAGAAAAATTAACTCCATTGGACTCCACAATGCCCAGGTTCTGAAGGACCTCATAACAGTTGTCTAAATAATCCTGGGGATCCTCTATGGTGTACCAGTAAATGTAGTAGTGAATAACTTGGTGAACCGATCCAACCTCCACAGAGCGTCTGCTGACATGGCTGCTTTCTCGACTGCGGGTGCCACAATACCCGACTGAACTACTCCGGCCGTCTGAGGTGACGGAGTCTGGAACTGAGTGGCAAACTGCTCTGGCGTATGAATAGTAGGAGTCTGNCGGCAAAGTCTACCTATGGGTCCTCTACTGGAGCTACTGCTCTAGCTCTGCCTCAGCCTCTAGCACGGCCTCGGCCTCGGCCCCTCGTAGGAGCTGCAATAGGAGGATCAGGCTGCTGGTCGGTCGATGAGGAAGCGCGCATTCTCGCCATCTGCGAGAGAGTAAAATAGAGACTCAATTAGTATTTAGAATTCAACTAGCACGACAGAGAATGAAAGATGTGAAGTTATTCGTAACTCTGCATCCTTTGGGGGATAAGTACAGACGTCTATGTACCGATCCCTCAGACTCTACCAAGTTTGTTCGTGAGTTGTGAGACCTAAGCAACCTAGGGCTCTGATACCAACTTGTCACGACCCAAAATCCCACCTTCGGGCCACGACTGCGTCTAACGTTGAACCCGCTAGACAAGCCAATGTTTGAACTAAATAAAACTCATTAACAACTAAAGCGACAAGATAACTAAGGCATCGATGGCCCACAATATGAAGGTTAACAAATTACCAAAAATAATATAACAACTTCAAAATAAAACCCATATACAAATCCCAGAACTGGTGTCACGTACTCACGAGCTGTCTAAGAGATTACTAAAAACAAAGGTCTGAAAATAAGTACATAGGACTGTCTTTGAAATATAAAGTAAGACAGAGCTGAAAGTGAAGAGTAGAAGGTGACGCCAAGGCCCACGAACGTCTACGGGTCCACCTCGATGTCTTCTGTATGAACTGATGAGATGCTCCGACCATCAGTGATCACCGGGTCAGGCTGCATAGTATGCACAACATAAAGAAGTGCAGGTGTAGCATCAGTACAACCGACCCCATGTACTGAGTAAGTGCCGAGCCTAACCTCGGCGAAGTAGTGACGAGGCTAGGACCGACAACAATATATGTACCTGTGCAATTCTATATAATAACAGGAAAATATCGACGGAAATAAGCAAGTAAGACAGATACGGGGAGAACATGCTGGGGGTAAAAGGGGCAACAAAATGCTAGCACGGTAGAACAGGGTAATAACTGAAATGTAAAGATAAAGGCAGGAATTTAACTTCTCAAACAGATAATGAACAACATAAGGCACGGCATGTCCCCTCGTGCATAACCTCACAATCACTCGGCACGGAATGTCCCCTCGTGCGTATATAATAACACTCGGCACGGAATGTCCCCTCGTGCATAACCTCACAATCACTCGACATGGAATGTCCCCTCGTGCGTATATAATAATCAGTGATCAACATGGCATGTCCCCTCGTGTGATAAATACTAAACAATCGGCACGGCATGTCCCCTCGTGCAATAAATAATGACACAAAGAAACAATATCATGTGAAAGTCAACATTAAGAAGTCTCAAGTGCATGGGAATACTCAATAAAATTCTACTGTCCCGGCAAAGAGAAATCATCAATTACAAACTTAACAAATGCCTGACAAGGGTCTCAGCTATAACCAACCTCGCATCAGAAATACAATTCCAACAGTGTAAGCCTCAACTGAATAAACAACCCAATAACTCCCCACGTCATGAAACAACATCAAGGCATCACGTCTAAATCACCAATTACTCATAGTGCGGAGAATATTAAGAACACAGTACTTTTCATCACAATTGACTCACGGGCATGCCTGACCGCAACATATAGGCACTCGTCACCACGCATATACGTTGGACATGAATTACACATAGCAAATAAGACTTTATACCTAATCACTCAAGCTAACTTTAGGCCAAACACTTACCTCATCTCCAAAAATGCAAGTTAAGCCTCAATCACAGCCTTTCCTTTAGAATTCGACTCCGGAACGGTATTATCTAGACATAATCAACCCAAGTATATCAATAATGGCTCAATAAATCAAACCCATAGCCTAATTATTTATTTCAAAGCATTCTTCCTAAGATTCCAAAATTTGACCCCGGACCCGCTTGGTCCAAACACGAGGCTCGGACCAAAACCCGATCACCCATAACCCCACGAGTTAGAATATATAATTTGTTTTAAGATTCGACCCCAAATTGAGGTTGAATCACCCAAAATTCTCAAAAACCCAACTCTACCTAAAATCCCTAATTCCTACTTTGATTCCATGTTTTTAGCCCTAGATTCTAGTGTTTGATGAAAGAAAAATGGAAGGAATTGGAGTTAAAGTCACTTACCCAAGTGGTTATGGAGGTAGAATAGCTTGGGGGTCGTCAATGGGGTTTGGAGAATAAGAGAAGAGTGCAAAAATAAGAAATCTCGTAATGATATTCTGTTTTGGGGCTTTTAAATTAACTGGGCGAAAATGTGCAGTGCGATCGTGGACAAGGGATTGCGATCACGGAGGTAGCTGGATTTCACTCTCTACGATCGCAGTGAGAGGAATGCGATCGTGGAGAAGCTGGACTGCACTCTCTGCGATCGCGGAGAGAAGAATGCGATCGCGGAGAGAAGAATGTGATCGCGGAGCATCAGGATCCCCTACACTGCTATCGCGGCCCCACCAATGCGATCGCATAAGGCATCAGACCCCTCCCCCACTCTCAACTCTATGCGATCGCAGCTCAACCTATGCGATCGCATAGACTAAGCTACCAGACACCAGAAAACTCACAAACACCAGATTGTTTTTCATGTTTTCACACCCTGTTAGCTACCCGAAACTCACCCGAGCCCTCGGGGCTCAAAACCAAAAACACACACGACTCCCAAAACATTATACGGACTTGTTCAAGCTTTTAAATCATCAAAATATCATCAAATTCATCGAATTAAACCTCGAAACTCTTAGAATTTTCTCAAACTTCATAAACTTCTAAATTTCCCATTTTTAATCTGAATCACGTCGTTTCAAGTCCGTTTCACACCAAATTTCACAGATAAAACAAATAACATATAATAAACCTATTTCAGGCACCGAAACCTTAATACGGGCCCGGTAACACGGTTTTTACTTAATAATTCATTTTCAACTTCCTTTATTATTTCCATAAAATAATTTCCTTTAAAAATTTATTTCTCGGGCCTGGGACCTCGGAATTCGATTCCGGGCATACGCCCAAGTCCCATATTTTCCTACGGACCCTCCGAGACTGTCACATCATGGGTCCGGGTCCGTTTACCAAAAATGTTGACCAAAGTCAACTTTATTCAATTATTCAATTCAAAAATCCCATTTTTATCAAATTTTCACATGGAAGCTTCCCGGCTACCTGGCCCGGGCTGCGCACACATATCGAGGTGAGATTAACGGAGGTTTTCGAGGCATCGAAATACAGATTTAGCTGGAATTACTTAGGATGACATTTTGTATCACCACATAACTAGGACATACCAGTGATGCAAGTAAAGAGCAGCAGAAGAGGGCAGTGAATAGCACAATATTAGCCTTGGCTTAGCAGCCGGCTAATAGCAAGCAGCAAAGAGTAACAATAGAGACAAGAGAGAGAGCCACGAGAGGCAGAACACAAGAGAGTAGTATAGAGAGAGTTGAGCAATGTTCGACTTGTGAGTTTAATGAAAGAGTAAGAGTATTTATAGCTTTCAAAGCAGTAGTGAAATAAGGTAAGAATCAAGTCCAGTAGTAATTAAAGGACTTTGAAATCAATTAGTCAAGAAATAAGGCAAGTTTTTATTCGCAAAATATTGAGAATCAGTAGCATATAGGGCAGGAATAATCAATACAGGACAAATAAGGAAAAGATCCATGTAATTTGGTAATAATAACTTAATAAAGAGTAAGTATCAAAAGACCCCTTTAGTTAAGGAGTCACTTCACATGGCCAAAAATAGGTAAATAAGGAAAGAATAACAAGCACATAGTAGGGAATTGGGGCAGCTACATGAAGGTTCAACTAAGGTAATATCCAAACGGTATTAGTTATAAAATAAGCAAGAGAAATAATCAGTAGTGTAAAGAATATCACAAGGAATCAATCAGAGGAAATCAATCACAGGAAATTAGGAATTCAAACGTTAACAATACTGATATTAAAGGACACATTCCACGAACGAACAGATAAGTAGAGTATAAGCAAGCAAAATCAAATCGGAACCATAGTATAACAGCAAATATCAGAATCAATCAAAGGATACTCATGAGAACACAACAAACAAATGGGATTGATGACTTATTTGATCAGCTTCAGGGTGTTACGGTGTTCTCTAAGATAGACTTGAGGTCTGGTTATCATCAGCTAAGGATTAGGGCATCTGATGTGCCTAAGATAACTTTTCGCACTCATTATGGGCATTATGAGTTTTTGGTCATGTCGTTCGGGTTGACTAATGCCCCTGCTGCTTTTATGGAGTTGATGAATTGGGTATTTCGGCCTTATTTGGACTCATTTGTGATCATGTTTATAGATGATATTTTGATATACTCTCGCAACCGAGAGGAGCAAGAGCAACACCTCCGAGTCATCCTCCAGACTCTGAGGGATAGGCAATTGTATGCCAAGTTTTCTAAGTGTGATTTCTGGTTGAGTTCTGTGGCATTCTTGGGCCACGTGGTATCGGCAGAGGGAATTCAGGTGGCTCCGAAGAAAGTTTCAGCAGTTAGAGATTGGCCTAGGCCCACTTCAGCCACAGAGATTCAAAGTTTCTTAGGCTTAGCAGGTTATTATCGCCGATTCGTTGAGGGGTTTTCATCTATAGCAGCCCCCATGACCAAGTTGACGCAGAAGAGTGTTCAG
>MDKH01042477.1:0-14079 GCA_005239495.1 Nicotiana undulata
AGTTGAAGTTAGAAAATGTGATTTTACACCTTTGTCCAAATCTGATGCCCGACTACCGCACATCCGGAAGATTCATCGCAGGTGCGATTCCACAGGGGCGGAATATTTCTCGAAGGTGCGGGTTCTGAGTTGTTTCACTTTTCCGCAGGGGCGGATGTCTAGTCGCACCTGCGGTTCCGCAGGTGCGTGAATTTCATCGCAGGTGCGAGATTAGGCTGGTTTGAATTCCATCGCAATTGCGGACATTTGGTCGCACCTTCGGTTCCGCAGGTGCGTAAAACGCACCGCAGGTGCGAGTCTTGTGTGCTGAGCCAGCTTCGTAGGGGCGACAATTCCTCGTAGGCGCGAGGTTGCGCTTGCGTCCTAGAATCCGCAGGTGCGGAATCACTGAAGCCTTTCATGCACATTTTCACCGCTTATTGTCCAACTTTCAGTCCAATTCAACACCAACCTTCATAGCATCATTTCCCTGAAAATTGAGAAATTATACACTAACAACGACCTCAAATTATCATTTAACAATACAAAATCTAATGAGAAAAGGCTAAAATGAGTGGTAAAATCACCACTCATCATTCTACCCCTGCCTCTACCACGATCTCGAGCGCCGGGGGTAGCGGCATCTCCCAGATCAGGAACATCGGATGCACGCGTCCTCACCATCTGTGAGAGAATAGAAGAATAAGTTTGAGTACATCACCGATTGCACGATAGAATATAAATAAAGGGAGGTTTCCTAACACCCTATTGCCTCCTGAAGATAAGTACAGACGTCTCCGTACCAATCCGCAAGACTTTACTGGGTTTTTCCGTGACTCGTGAGACTTACGTGAACCTAAAGATCTGATACCACGTTGTCACGACCCAGAATCCTAACCCAGGTCGTGATGGCGCCCAACAACAGGGTTAGGCAAGCCAACGTGAATTTCACTTAGTGTTACCCCTTTCAATTTATTATGTAACTCAACTTTTACTAATTTTATCTTGTTTAAGCATAATATCCGAAAATGATAACTCAGTGGTAAATGATATAGCTGCTAAGATGCGTCAGCCAAAAGACGAACATACACATATATAGATATACAGCCCAAAACCCAAAATAATCACTACGTGTGTGTCGGGAACTAGTGTCACGACCGTCACGGGCAACTAACTGATTACAAAAAAGACAATATAGACAGTCCCGCAGTCTGAATGAAATAGACGGGAAAAACAACATAGGGAAAACTCCAGAGTGCTTCCAGAGATCGTCAGGAGGAGCAGCTCACCGTGAAGTCAAATCAGCTCTAATCAATACCTAGCTCCGGTCTAATAACCAGATGCACCAGCCTCAGAACCTGTACAGTTAAGTACAGAAGTGCAGCATGAGTACATATTAAATAAATATGTGACCAGTGAGTATCCCGTCTAATCTCGAAGAAGTAGTGACGAGAGGTCGACTTGACACTCACTAAGGTCCCACAATATGATATGACAATGATAAAATAAAAGCAGTAGACATGTAAGATAGTGAGTAGCAATTATTTATAAAGCACAGAAATCCAAGTAAATACTGGAACAATAACAATGGCCACTTTCTTTCCCCAAACATTTAATACAAGTCAATATCCATGAAACAATGCCAAATAATCATGCGCACACAGAAATAAGACAACCGGCCGGAGTCATAAGAAAAATATCTATGCACTGCCGAGGATCGAACGGCCCGTCCCATAAGTACATTCTTACTATATTACAATCTCACCTATGCATTGCCGAAGATCGAACGGCCCCTACCATAAGTGCATCTCTCAATGTAATCATATCATATCATAGTACAAATCTCATCTATGCATTGCCGAGGATCGAACGGCCTGTACCAAAAGTGCATTCTCAATTATATCATCTCTGTGCACTGCCGAGGATCGATCGTCCCGTCTCAAAAGTGCACCTTTCAATCCGCTGTGGCGTACGACGCGCTCCCATAAGAGTGGGGGAAATCACACATCTCTCGCGGAATGTTAATTGCGAAGCGGTCACATGCACAAACAATAACTTATAAAACTCACTTTCCATAACCAATTCCTTTCAAATCGACGATTTCCATAAAGTCTCAGAGAAACAATAATATACATAACATGATATAATAGTACATATGGCATTACAAGGAAGCATAAGGCATTACAAGGAAGCATATAAGGCATTACAGGGAAGCATATAAGGCATGCTGTGGGCCTAACTACCCGGACATAACAATGATAGCCGCTACGTATGGAATCTCGTCACTTGGTGCGTACGTAGCCCCCCACAATAAGTGCACATAGCATATAAATCACCTATGGGGACAGTTCCCTTTTACAAGGTTAGAAAGGAGACTCACCTCGTGTCGAATCTACCCCTCGGACCAGGGATGCGCCCGAAACTCTGACCTCTACACCCGAGAACTCGCAACTAGCCAAATATTGCAAAATCATATCAATTCATGCTCAAGATAGGGAAAGTATCCTATTTTGTCCAACAAATTCAACATTCTTGAAAAATTGTAAAATTTCAACCCCGGGTCCGCATGTTCAACTTCCGAAAATTTCCGAAGGAATCACTCACAATATCCTAAGGATCATTAATACACGAGTTCCACTCGATTTTATGGCAATAATGGAGCAATTTATCAAAATCCCTCAAGAACCCTAAACTTCTACACAAATCTTGATTTTCAATGATCTAGTAGTTAACCCCATTAATAATTCATGCATGAAACTAGTACTAGGAAGGGATTAACTTACCTTAACAGTAGCTAGGTCGTGTTTTGTTCTTCCCAAGCTCACAAGTCTCTAATGGTGGTGGAAAATGAATGAGATGAAGAAATCTCATATTTAAAAGATTATGTACTGCCTGGCCTACAGGGATTCCGCACCTGCGGCTCGAGGACCGCACCTGCGGTCTCCCTCCTGCGAGCTGGGGCTCGCACCTACCGAACTGGGCAAGAGGGGTCGGGGTCGCACCTACGGAGGGGTTGTCGCACCTGCGAGAAAGGGGGACCTCACCTGGGGTCGCACCTGCGATGCTTCCTGCGACTGGGCAACCGCACCTGCGGTCACACCAGAAACAGGTGCACCAACAGCTATTTTAGTTGGGTTTTAGCCCCGTTTGGTATCCGGGAGGCACCTGCGCCCACCTGAGCCCCCGTCTAAATATACCAACAAGTCTTAAATCATAATACGGACTCGCTCGAGCCTTCGGAACACCCAAAACAATGCTAAATCTCAAAATCACACCCCAAAACTCCTAAAACCATAACTTAAGAAACTTCAAGTTCTTGATTTCTATAAAAATGCGCCGGACCGACCTATACAACTCGGAATGACTTCAAATATTGCATACAAGTCATAAATGCCATAACGGAACTATTCCCGGTCTAGGAATCACATTCGGACCTCGATAACATTAACTCGCATTTCAAACCAAATTTCAAACTTAAGGAAATCCTTATTTCTATATCGGTCGCCGAAATGCTCCCGGGTTATCGAAAACCTATTCTGAACATACGCTCAAGTCCGAAATCATCATACGAAGATACTGACACTGTCGGAACTCGATTCCGAGGTCGTTTGCTCAAAAATGTTGACCGAAGTCAAACTTGGCCAAATAGGCCAACCTTAAGGAACCTAGTGTTCCTATACTACTCAAAGCACTTCCAAATCCTGAACCACCAGTCCCCGCAAGTCACAAATCACAAGAATCCGCCATGGGAAGACTTATATAGGGGAACGGGGTCCGATAACGTAAAACAACTGGTCAGGTCGTTACATTCTCCCCCTCTTAAACAAACGTTCGTCCTCGAACGGGACTAGAATCGTACCTGAAGTGCTGAATAGATGTTGATATCTGCTCAGCATGTCCTCCTCGGACTCTCAAGTCATGTCATCGACTGGTTTGCCCCTCCACTGGACGTTCACGGCAGAAACTCGCTTAGACCTCAACTGGCGGTCCTGTCTATCAATAATAGCAGCAGGCTCCTCCTCGAAGCCCAACTTCTCATCTAACTAAATAGTGCTGAAATCAACCACGTGAGAGAAATTGGCATGATATCTCCGGAGCATGGATACATGAAAAACCGGATGAACTCCGGATAAACTGGGAGGTAATGTTAGCTCATAAGCAACCTCTCCGACTCGCCTCAATACCTCGAAAGGACCTATAAACCTTGGGCTCAGCTTGCCCTTCTTCCCGAATCTCATAATGCCCTTCATCGGCGAAACCTTTAGCAAAACTTTCTCTCCCTCCATAAATGCTACGTCACGCGCCCTCTGATCCGCGTAACTCTTCTGTCTGGACTGTGCTGTGCGGAGTCTCTCCTGAATCAACTTCACCTTCTCCAAAGCATCTCAGATTAGTGTCATATAATCTGGCCTCACCAGGCCCAAACCACCTGATAGGAGGACGAGACCGACGGCCATACAACGCTTCGAATGGGGCCATTTTGATGCTAGATTGATAACTATTATTGTACGCAAACTCATCCAAAGGAAAGAACTGGTCCCCCTGACCCCCAAAATCAAGCACACATGCCCTGAGCATATCTGCCAGTATCTAAATCGTACGCTCTGACTGGCCATCAGTCTGAGGCTGAAATGCTGAGCTGAGATCTATCTGACTGCCCATCTCACTATGCAATGCTCTCCAAAAGTGTGAGGTGAACAAAGGACCTCGATCTGATATAATGGACACCGGCACACCGTGAGACCTGACGATCTCTGCAATGTAGATCTGGGCTAGCCACTTGGAAGTGTAAGTAGTAGCCACATGAATGAAATGCGCCGATTTGGTCAATCTATCCACAATGACCCAAACCGCGTCAACTTTCCGCAAGGTCCGAGGCAACCCAACCACGAAGTCCATAGTGATGCGCTCCCATTTTCACTCAGGAATGCGCATCTGCTAAAGTAGGCCTCCCAGAATCTGATGTTTGTACTTAACCTGCTGACAATTAAGACACCTAGCCACATACTGCACAATGTCCTTCTTCATCCGCCTCCACCAGTAATGCTTCTTCAAATCACGATACATCTTTGTCGCACCCGGATGAACATAATACCGAGAACTGTGGGCCTCCTCTAGAGTCATCTTCTTCAGGCCATCAATATTAGGAACACATAAACGGCCCTGGAGCCTCAAAACAACATCCTCGCCCAAAGTAACCTCCTTGGCCATGCCCTGGACCACCGTCTCCCGAAGCTCTGATAAGCACGAATCATCAAACTGCCGGGCCTTAATCTCTCCCAATAACGAAGACTGAGCAACCACATGGGCTAGAACTCGACGAGGCTCCGAAAGATCTAATCTCACTAAGCGATTAGCCAAAGACTTAATATCTAAGGCTAGAGGTCTCTCCTCTGCTGCAATGTAGGCCAAGCTACCCATACTCTCTACTCTCCTGCTCAGGGCATCCACTACCACATTTGCCTTCCCCGGATGATAAAGAATAGTAATATCATAATCTTTCAACAACTCAAGCCACTTGCGCTGCCTCAAGTTAAGATCCCTCTGCTTGAATAAGTGTTGCAAACTGCGGTGGTCTATATAAAACTCACAAGACTCACCATACAAGTACTGCGTCAAAATATTCAGAGCATGAACAATCGCCGCCAACTCCAAGTCGTGCACAAGATAATTTTCTCATGAACCTTCAGCTGACGCGAAGCATAAGCAATAACTCTCCCGTCCTGCGTCAACGCACATCCTAAACAGTATACATCCCAGAACAAGAAGGCAACGTCAGAACTGGTGCTGAGGTCAATGCTGTCTTGAGCTTCTGAAAGCTCGCCTCACACTCGTCAGACCATCAGAACGGGGCATTCTTCTGAGTCAATCTGGTCAATGGAGCTGCAATAGAAGAGAACCCTTCCACGAATCGGCGATAATAGCCTGCTAGGCCCAGGAAACTCCTGATCTCTATAGCTGATGTAGGACGCGGCCAACTCTGAACTGCCTCAATCTTCTGAGGATCAACCTCGATACCTTATCCGGATACCACATGCCCCAAGAACGCCACAGAATCTAACCAGAACTCGCACTTGGAGAACTTAGCATATAGCTTCTGTTCCCGCAAGGCTTGGAGCACAACTCTCAAATGTTGCTCATGCTCACCCAGGCTCCGCGAATAAATCAAGATGTCATCAATGAAGACGATGACGAAGGAATCAATATACGACCTGAATACCCTATTCATCAAGTCCATGAATGCTGCTGTGGAATTAGTCAAACCAAATGACATCACCAGGACCTCATAATGGCCATATCTAGTACAAAATGCAGCCTTCGAAATATCTGAAGCCCGAATCTTCAACTGATGATAACACGATCTCAAATCAATCTTGGAAAACACACGAGCACCCTGCAACTGGTCAAACAAATCATTAATGCGCGGCAGAGGATACTTATTCTTAATAGTAACCTTATTCAACTAGCGGTAATCAATACACATCTGCATAGACCCATCCTTCCTCTTCAAAAATAGAACTAGAGCACCCCACGGCGACACACTCGGCCTGATGAACCCCTTAGCCAACAACTCCTCAAGCGCTCATTTAACTCCTTCAACTCCTTAGGAGCCATACGGTACAGGGGAATGGAAATAAGCTGAGTATCTGGAGCTAAATCTATACAGAAATCAATATCTCGATCTGGAGGCATGCCTGGAAGGTCTGAAGGAAACGCATCTGCAAACTCTCGAACAACTGGCACCGAATCAATAGTCAGAGACTCGACGGTTGTATCACGCACATAAGCAGGGTAAGCCAAACAACCTTTCTCGACCAGATGCCGAGCCTTCATGAAGGAAACAACTCGGCTGGATGCACTAACTGAGGAACCTCTCCACTCTAGCATAGGCGACTCAGGCATGGCTAAAGTAATAGTCTTGGCATGGCAATCTAGCACTGCATGATAAGGAGATAGCCAATCCATGCCGAGGATAACCTCAAAATCAATCATTTCAAGCAATAAAACATCTGCTCTGGTCTTGAAACCATAGAAAATGATCACACAAGACCGATAGACCCGATCTACCACCACATAATCGCCCACTAGAGTGGACACATATATAGGATAACCCAAGGACTCACGAGGAACATCCATAAAATGAGCAAATAGTGATGAAACATATGAATAGGTGGACCCTGGGTCAAATAACACTGAAGCCTCTCTACCGCATACTGAGATAATACCTGTGATCACGGCGTCTGAGGCCACTGCATCTCATCTGGACAGAATAGCGTAGAACCTGGCTAAAGAACCTGAAGGTTGAACCCCACCAGAATGAATAGGAGCTTATTGACCTCCTCCTGACTAGCCTCCCCCTCTAGAACGACCCCTGACGACCTGTCCTCCACCTCTAGGTGGCCGGACTGCTGGTGCTAAACTCAAAGGCTGGTAACCCTGCTGTAATGCCTTGCTACGATACTTGGGACAATGCCTCTTCATGTGGCCTGGCTCCCCACACTCGTAACATCCCCCAAGCACCATAGCCTGCTGTCCCGAAGAAGAAGACCCCAGAATAGTCAGGAAGCGATGTGGACCCTCTGGCATAGCACTGAAATAAGAACCGGAGGATCTCTGGTGACTGTAGTAACAACTGGGTGAACCCTGAGTAGATGGAGAACGGTAGGAACGCTCTGGCATGGCACTGAACTGAGGCCTCACTGAACAACCTCGAGGAGGTAGTGGAGGTGCGGAATATGAAGGCCTGCTGGGCTGACCACCCCCGAACTGACCTCTGCTCCCAGCCGGAGCATCCCTGAAATCTCCGGAAAGCCAAGCCCTCTTATCCTGCGGACCCTGCTAACCTTGCTCCCTGCTCCTTAACTGATACCCCTCAATCCGTCGAGCTATCTCGACCACAAGATGGTAAGGAGTACCCATCTCCACCTCTCGGGCCATGGTGGCCCTAATACCTGGATGCAACCAGACCACAAACCGCCGCACTCTCTCGGCATCAGTAGGCAATATCATAAGTGCATGGCGTGACAACTCTTAAAATATGGCCTCATAATCTGTCACTGGCATCTGGCCCTTCTCTAGGTACTCAAACTGACGCCGCATCTCTTCCCTCTCAGAGGGTGGAATATATCTGTCCAAGAACATCTACACGAACTAATCCCAAGTGACAGGAGGAGAATTTGCTGGCCTGCTGAGAATATAAGACTGCCACCACCTGCGATCTCTGCCCTCCAAGTGAAATGTGGTGAAATCCACTCCATAGGACTCCAAAATCCTCATGTTGTGTTCTCTGTCCCTGCACCTATCGGTGAAGTCCTGGGCATCCTCACCTCGCTCACCCCCGAAGACTGGAGGGCGCAACCGAGTCCATCTATCACACATCTTCTGCTGATCGCCCTCTGCAACTGGCCTGGGCCCAAGTGCTGCTACTACAGGCTGGACCCCACCCACGGGTAGTGTACCCGGGGTATGGTGTACTGTTGTTGCTTGTCCTACGGCCTGTGAGGTAGGTGTTTGGACTCCCCTTCCCGCCTAAGAAGTGGCAGGATCTGTTGGAAATAAACCAGCCTAGGACATGGTGTCCATGAATCTCAGCATACGTCCCATGACCTCCTGGAAGCCTGGCGCCGTCATAAAGTCCACTGGGGCAGGTGCTACTGGAGGCACCTCATCCTGCTCCTCTATGATAGGGTCCTCTGGTGGTGCCTCTAGTATAGCTCTGGGATGCCCTCGTCCCCTACCTCGAGCAGGTGCTCTACCCCTTCCTCTACCACAACCTTAAGCGGCGGGGGTAGCGGCATCTCCCAGATCAGGAACATCGGATGCACGCATCCTCACCATCTATGAGAGAATAGAAGAATAAGTTTGAGTACATCATCGATTGTACGAGAGAATATGAATAAAGGGGAGTTTCCTAACACCCTATAGCCTCTTGAAGATAAGTACAGACGTGTAAAGACCCATAAAATTTCTTGTTTAAATAATGCCCGAATAAGTCCCCGAGTTGTTATATCTGTAGAAATTCTTAAAACGGACCTTGATTGTGTAAAAGTACCACGGAATTTGAAAGAGTAAAATTTTCCAGAAATTGGGTGTTATGCGACGCATTATGCGATCACATAACATGTATGCGGACCGCATAGTGGTCGCATACACGGCAAATGTTTCCCAACTGAAGGACAACTATGCGGTCAAATCTGCGACCGCATTTCGGTTCTACGGACCGCATAGTTGTCGCATTATTGCCTTTGAGTTTTGAAGAGGGGTGTTATGCGACGCACTATGCGATCGCATAACGAGTATGCGGACCGCATAGTGGTCGCATACCTGGGCAGAATGTTTTCAAATTTTGGCCCACTCGGGGGCCATTCTGCGGTCAACTCTGCGGACCGCATGTCAGGAATGCGATCACATTCCTGACCGCATATTTGACACTTTCTTTTAATTTTCTAAATTTTTATACCCGACCCCAGCTTCATTTAACCCCTACCCCCTTTCATTTTAACTGGTTTCTAATCAAAATAGAGAGAAGTGAGAGAGAAGGGGTTAGAAATTTAAGGGGGTCATATAGCATTCGATAAAATGCCTAAGCGAGTTCGAATTGTGTTCATGATTCCCAATTCTAAGATGAATGTGTTGCCTTATGAATTAGATTGACGTTGCTTTGTGGTCCAGTGATTTGTGATAGAAATTAAAAAGGGAAATAAGACACAAGGTATGTATGGCTAACCCACTGTGTAAGCATACGGTATGTGTACTTATATGGAATGATGTGAATTGATTGTCTAGTTGATTTCTACCCCACTGTGTTAGATAACATTTTGAATTGTGACTTGGCATTCCCACTTTATTATGTGCAAAGATGGTAATTGTTTAAAGTTATTGATATGAAGCATTGTAAATAAGTAGAAACACCTTGTGCATAAATTGTTGCTTGATGAAAGTTTGGGGTGCTTTGAGCCCAAGTGAAAGAAATGATAAATGTTGAAATTGTGGTTCTTGAAAGGAAGTCCCTTGTGATGAAATTGCTTGGTGTCGTTGATGAAATTGTGATCCTTGAAAGGAAGGCCTTGTGATGAAATTGTTGGCATTGTTGTTATGAAATATGAATTGTCAGGCATGGTCGGGTTGCGCGCCGCAACACGAAGTAATAAGGTGTGGGTTGTGGTGATAAGGGTGGACGAGGTAATAAGGGTGGAAAAGTGATCATTATCACTATTGATATGAAAATTATGAAACTCGTGAATATGGTGGTGTTGGAAAGGGAAAAAGGAGAGATTGTAAAATTGTTGATTTTGATTGTCACTTTCCGTGTGTTTTGATTGTAGGTCCTATTGTTGTCTTGTTTCTTATCTATAATATTGGTTGATTGTACTTGGGATAAAGTTTGTTCATATATACCAGTACAATTCAAATGTACTGACGTCCCTTTTGCCGGGGGCGCTACATTATTGTGATGATTGTAGGTGGTTCTATAGCAGGTACTCCAGCCCACCGACAGTAGTGCCTCCTCTACGTCCCATCAGTTGTTTGGGTGAGCCCCTTTCCCTCTAGGGGCCCTGTGTGGTTCATGCCACCTCTTCTTTTGGATTTTCATTTTGGTATTTGTGTAAGGTATAGTCGGAGCCTTGTTACCGGCAAGTAATATATAACTCCTTCGTACTCTTAGAGGCTCCGTAGACAGGAAATATGGGTTATGTACATATGTATTTTGGATAGTATAACTTGTAGACCACGTAAAGTAAAACTGTGCGTTATATCTATTTTGTAAGTATTGTACCACATGTGGGTAATGACAGAAATCTATGATTCAATTCCAGGTAGTAAGAATGTGTTTAAATTATAATTGAATAATGTACATTGGAATAACGGGGTAATACGTGGGATGGAAAAAGGAATACAGGTCCGCTTGACTGGGGCTACCCGGTCGAGCGTCAGTCGTGTCCCTCGGTTTTGGGGCGTGACAAACTTGGTATCACAACCTAAGGTTTTAAAAGAGTCCTAGGATGTCTCAGAGCCGTGTCTAGTGGAGCCCTTCTTATCGGTGTGTTGTCGACTACATCTATAATTAGGGGGCTACATGGACATTTAGGAAATTACTCTTTTCATTGTTATTCTATATCGTGCGGTGAGGTGGAAAGTGAAAATGTCCTTTCCTAATTCGTGCTTTGTTCCAAAATATTCAGTAATGGCACCAAAGAAGAGAGCTCGACTTGGCCTTGAGGCCAATGCCACCCCGGGGTGGGCTGTGAATTCTGTACCAGATACTGCGGGTGAGAGTGACTCTCCGACCTTGAATCTTCCTGACCCTTCTATTATGGATCAAAGAATTCATGTTCCTGCGGCGGCGGAGGATGCTGCAATCCCTCCCGCTGATATTCCTGATCCCTCTACAGTTCCAGCTTCCGGTCCCGGTACGTCCGAGGGGGACCTCAGAGGAGCTATTTATATGTTAACTCAGTTGGTGTCCGCTCAGGCCCAAAGATCTCATGCTACCCTTGCATCCTCCAGCGGACAGTGAGATTCCGCCGGCTCCAGAGTCAACCAGTTTCTTCGGTTGGCCCCTCCAGAGTTCTCAGGTATGGATCCAGAGGCCGATCCACAGGATTTTCTTGATGAGATGTACAAGACCCTTCGAGTGATGAAGGCTACAGGGACAGAGGGGGTTGTGTTAGCTTCGTACAGGCTGAGGGGAGCAGCATATTCCTGATTCGAGATGTGGGAGGGTTCCCGTGGGGAGGGAAGTCCTTCGGCTAGATGGGACGAGTTCGTAGATGCGTTCATGGATCACTTTTTGCCTGCGGAGACTGTGGCAGCCCATGCTACGGAGTTTGAGATCCTCAAGCAGGGCAGTATGAGTGTGTGGGAGTATCATATGGAGTTTGTGCGGTTGTCTAAATATGCTCATCACTTGGTGTCGACTATGGATGCCAGGGTTTGACGTTTTGTTTAGTGCCTTAGTCCCTTGGTTGTGAATGAAGCTGCTACAGCTGCCTTGCACTCAGACATGAATTGTGGGATTTGCCCAGGCTACAGAGGCTAGGAAATTGAAGATAAGGTCGGAAAGAGAAAGTAGCAGCAGGGCCCGGTCAGCGGGCGACTCGGGGAGTTCAGTTGGAGGAGGGAGACCAGTTCTTGGCAGAGGGTCATCAAGGCCATCCCAGTCCTATGCACAGTCCTCAGCCAGTGCACCGCCATCAGTGCACCGTTTCCAGCAGAGCAGTCGTTGGGGACCAAGGTCAAACAGCAGGAGACCTCATCAGTTAGGTCGCCTAGGAGGGAGGTCCCAGCAGCAGGGGAGGCTCTGTGCCCTAAGTGCGGGAGGTTCCATACCGAGCCTTTTTATCTGGATATCCCGGTATGCTACGGGTGTGGAGTGAGAGGTCATGTTCAGAGCGATTGTCGTGCGCCCAGCATGGTCAGGGGTAGGGGTTTTTCTCAGTCATCCGGTTCTTTAGTCGCCACATCTTCAGGGCATCCTCCAGCCCCAGCGGGGCGTGGTGCAGTTAGGGATGGAGCTCGTGGTAGAGGTGGACCCAGCTGATTCTATGCTTTGAGTGGTCGCCAGAACGCTGAGGCTTCTCCAGATGTTGTCACAGGTATTCTGAATGTTCAAGCACTTGGAATTATGCTCTTATTGATCTGGGGTCCTCCTTGTCTTATGTTACCCCGTTTATTGCTTCAGGTTTTGGGATAGAACCCGAACAACTTCATGAGTCATTCTCTGTATCGACTCCGGTTAGTGATTCTATTACAGCAGCGCGAGTCTATAAGCATTGTGTTGTCACGGTATGTGGTCGCGTTACCACGGCCGATCTTATTGAGCTTGGGATGGTAGATTTTAATATTATTATGGGGATGGACTGGCTTTATTCGTGCTTTGCTAAACTCGACTGTCGAACCAGAATCATGAGGCTAGAGTTTCCTAATGAGCTGGTTATTAAGTGGAAGGGGAATGATGTGGTGCCTAAAGGTAGGTTTATCTCCTGCCTTAAGGACTCGAAGATAATTAAGAAGGGGTGTGTCTATGATTTGGTCCGGGTTGTGGACACCACTCCAGAGGTGCCTTCTCCCAAGTCCGTGCCTGTTGTGAATGAGTTTCTTGAAGTATTTCTGGACGAGCTTCCAGGGATTCTGCCAGATAGAGAGATCGATTTTGGGGTTGATGTACTACCAGATACGTAGCCAATATCTATTCCACCATACAGAATGGCGCCATCTGAGTTGAGGGAGTTAAAGGAGCAGTTGAAGGATTTATTAGATAAGGGATTCATTCGGCCGAGTGTGTCGCCGTGGGGTGCTCCTGTTTTTTTTGTTAGAAAGAAGGATGGGTCGCTTCGGATGTGTATTGATTATCGGCAGCTCAACAAAGTCACTATCAGAAACAAGTATCCATTCCCTCGAATAGATGATTTGTTTGATCAATTGCAAGGTGCGAGGTTCTTCTCCAACATTGATCTTACGGTCTGGGTATCATCAGTTGAAGATCAGAGAGCAGGATATTCCTAAGACCGCCTTCAGGACTCGTTATGGTCATTTTGAATTTTTGGTAATGTCCTTTGGGCTGACCAATGCTTCAGCAGCTTTCATGGATCTTATGAATAGGGTTTTTAAGCCATTTCTAGACTCCTTCGTGATTGTTTTTATTGATGACATCCTTGTCTACTCGCGAAGTCAGGAGGAGCATGCTAATCACCTCAGGGACGTTCTGCAGACTCTTCATCATCACCAGTTGTATGCTAAATTTTCGAAATGTGAGTTTTGGCTAGAATCAGTCGCATTTTTGGGTCATGTTGTTTCCAAAGAAGGGATTCAGGTTGATCCCCAGAAGATCGCGGCAGTGAAAGATTGTCCTAGACCAACGACCCCGACAAAGATTCGCAGTTTCTTGGGTCTAGTTGGGTATTATCGGATGTTTGTGAAGGGATTCTCTACCCTCTCCTCCCCATTGACTAAATTAACGCAGAAAGCGGTTGTTACATCTCGCATTTTCGTTGTTAAAGTTTCGTTGTAAGTTAATCGACATAAGTATGTGAATGGGATTATTTTGAGATTATAAGCATTATACTATTTCAAACAAGTGATAAGTAAAATTGAGAAAGT
>MDKH01042692.1:0-19222 GCA_005239495.1 Nicotiana undulata
ATGCTAAAGGCTGTGTAACAAGTAACAAAAAGGAGTTGTGGTGTGATGTAATTGAACTAAACGACTGTGGAAATATTGTATATGATTCACTGTTTGGTAAGGTTTATTGTGGCACGATATTTTTTTATACGTATTGTGGGTTGTAAAGAAGCTATATTCCTATTGCTGAAATTTTATGTGATTGAATTGTGAATTGTCATTGTTGATATGAGATATGATTGTCTGGTGGGATCGGGTTGGGCGCCGCAACATGAGGGATAAGGGTGATATGTGAGAAGTGATAAGGGTGAGGTGTGATTGTCCGGTGGGATCGGGTTGCACGCTGCAACAAAAACATAAGAAATGATTGTGATTGTCAGGTGGGATCGGGTTGCGCGCCGCAACAGAAGAAATAAGGGTGGAATGTTCTGAAGGGATAAGGGTGGAATTGTGATTGTGATTGTGATGAAGTGAGAATTGTGGAACTTCCATTATGTTCTTTCTATATCTTTGTGCAGTGATTGTGTGACTCTCTGTCTGTCTCTTGCATGTGCATTGTTTAGTTTACTTAGAGTAAAGTTTGTTCATACATACCAGTACAATTCAAATGTACTGACGTCCTTTTTGCCGGGGGCGCTACATTCTTGTGATGATTGTAGGTGGTTCTATAACAGGTACTCCAGCCCACCAACAGTAGTGCCTCCTCTACGTCCCATCAGCTGTTTTGATGAGCCCCTTTCCTCTCGGGGCCCTGTGTGGTTCATGCCACCTCTTCTTCCGGATTTTTATTTTGGTATTTGTGTAGGGTATAGCCGGAGCCTTATTACCGGCAAGTATTATATAACTCCTTTGTATTCTTAGAGGCTCCGTAGATAGGAAATGTGGGTTATGTACATATGTATTTTGGGCAGTATAACTTGTAGACCACGTAAAGTAAACCTGTATGTTATGTATATTTTGTAAGTATTGTACCATATGTGGGTAATGACAGAAATCTAAAATTTAATTCCAGGTTGTAAGAATGTGTTTAAATTATAATTGAATAATGTACATTGGAATCACGGGGTAATACGTGGGATGGAAAAGGGAATCCAGGTCCGCTTGACTGGGGCTACCCGGTCGAGCGCCGGTCGTGTCCCTCGGTTTTGGGGCGTGGCATTAGAATTACTCTAGACAATGTTTTTTATGATTTTGGACATTGTTATGATGGTTTTATTATGTTAGATTGTAATCCTTCTATGTATAACTATTATGTTGACAAATATGTTATGGCATGTTATTCTAGTAACAATGATGTTGATGTTATTGCATGGCATGCAAGATTAGGTCTTACAGGGCAGGATCGATTGAATAGATTGGAAAAGGAATGACATTTGCGTCCTTTCTCTAAAATTGAAATGCCAACTTGTGAAAATTGTTTGCCGAAAAGATTACACATAAACCATTTGGAAAGGCTAAGAGAGCGGATTTCCATTACAATTAATCCATTCTGATATCTGTGGTCCAATGAATGTGAGAGCTAGGTTTGATGCTTTATATTTCATTACGTTCATTGCCAATTTCACGCGTTTTGGTTATGTCTATTTGATTTCTCTTAAATATGAAGCACTTGAATGCTTTAAAAAAATATTTGAATGACGTTGAAAATCAAATAGACAAAAGGATTAAGACCTTAAGAACCGATAAAAAGGTGTGAATATCTATCAAAAGAATTTGAAGAATAGTGTAACGAAAAGAGCATCACCAGATAGTTAACTATTTCTCACACACCTCAACAAAATAGTGTAGCAAAAATGAGGAATAGAATACTATTAGACATGATAAGGTCCGTGATGGTGCATGCAAATTTACCTATCGCCTTTTGGGGATATGCGTTAATGAATGCAACCTACATATTGAACAAAGTGCCTTGTAAATCAGTTTCTTCTACTCCTTATCAGCTTTGGACCAGTCATAAACCAAACTTCAATGATTTACGACCTTGGGATTGTGCTGCATATGTGAAGGATTCTTTTAGCAAATTTGGTAAATTAGGTCCAAAACGAAAAAATTGTATCTTTATAAGATATTCAGAACACTCCAACGGGCATGTGTTCATTGGTGAAACAGAGGATGGAAGTGTTAGTGAGATTGAATCATAAGATGTCACATTTATGGAAAATGATTGTCCAAATAAGGGCGAGGTAAAGAATGGAGAGCCTCATTATGAAATATTGAACTCAGATGGTCAGCAAGTGTCTTCTGACATAGTTGATAATCAAATCGATCAAGATCTTGTTTTTGATCTAAGTGGAAGTGGGAGCTCTCAATCCCAACCCTTCCGACAAACCTAATTTCAACTACGAAAGAGTACCAAGAAAAATATACACAAACATACTTATGAGATTGAACATTACGTTTTCTTGGTATTGATAACAAAAAGGTCGGGAATCCAAACTAGAGTAAGAATTTGAGAAGTAAATGTGGAAGCAATGACAATAAGGAATTGGACGACTAGAATTAAAGTGTAGAAAATAAAGGATATGGGAATATTAAGGGAAAGAATTCCAAGAACTTCCAAGAAAAGCAAGTTCTATAACCTTGACAAGATCCAAGCAACAAAGTATTGATTTATTGAAGAAACCAAACGCCTTTACTTAAGAACAAATCAAAAACAGTAGATTAGGATCTTGACCGGTTTACGAGTAACTTGAGACAACAATTAATAACTAGTATTAATCTCCTTCTAAGAATACCACAAAGGAATCAACGATACCAAAATAAAGAAGTTATCTTACTACCTTGAACTATGAACTAGTAAAGGTTGAAAGATAAATCTCAAAGCATAAGTAACAAAGGTTCAAAAGAACTCTCAAAGTATAATATTATTAATCAAAAATCAAGTACCACAATGAATGAAAAGAACTCATATTTATAGGAGTAAAAAGTTCTTAAAACTAGGTAAGGTGGCTGCCAAGGCAAACCCTAACTTGGAGTCTAAGCTAAATACTAGAAAACCTAATAAAAATAAAAGGGTGGGCGACATGATGTGCCGGAGAATTTCGGCACATTTAATACCAAATTGCTTGGATTTTGGCTTGTTTTGAAAGCAATTGTCTTTTATACTTATGTAATTTTAATGTTTTGCAGTGTATGAGGTTGGAGAACTCAAGAACATGTCATGAAATCAAAAAGCCGAAAACGAACAAGAGAAGGACAAAATGCGATCGCATAATCAACAATGTGGACTGCATATCTACTATGCGGACCGCATAATGCCCAGGTGGATCGCATAGTCCAACAGTTTGTTTGGAAATTTTCAAGTGCAAAAATGCGGTCCATTATGTGATCACATAACAGGTTTGCGAGCCGCATAATGGACCGCAAACCTTCGGTGCCAAAAGCTGAGCTCAGAAATGCGATGCTATTATGCGGTCGCATATCAACAATGCGGACCGCACAACATGAATGCGACGAGCACCTGGGAACTAGGGTTCAAGTCTGCGATGGCTTCGTGAAGAATGCGAACCGTATTTCTGTTACGCGATAGGAATGCGGTCGCATAGTTGACCTAGAAGGGAATTTTTGTCCGTTTTTGACCCCGAGTTTTAGCCCACTATAAATAGATTTATTGGAATTTTGTGGGTCATTCTTGTCTAGTTTTTGAGCTACAATACACACTTTGAATATTCCTCTCTTTGGAAGCTTTAGAAGTGAGGATTCTTCCATTTTGTAAGCTTTGATGACATTTATTACT
Source organism: Nicotiana undulata (assembly GCA_005239495.1). NCBI lineage: Eukaryota > Viridiplantae > Streptophyta > Magnoliopsida > Solanales > Solanaceae > Nicotiana > Nicotiana undulata. Next base: position 3,716 of record MDKH01042692.1, read on the forward strand.
CTCAACTTTTTGTTTTTAAGTATGAGTAGCTAGCTTTAAATTGTAAAGACCCGTAAAATTTCATGTTTGAAATAATGCCCTAATAGGTCCCTGTGTTGTTATAACAGTAGAAATTCTTAAAAAATGGACCTTTTTGAGTAAAAAGTAACCCGGGACTTAAAATATAAATTTTTCCAAAATTGTGTTGTTATGCGACGCACTATGCGATCGCATAACATGTATGCAGACCGCATAATGGTCGCATACATGGACAGACTTCTGTCCAGTTTGAGGACAGCTATGCGGCCCAAGATGCGATCGCATCTTGGAAATGCGGACCGCATAACTGTCACATTCTTGCACCTCCATTTTGCGGAGGAGGTTATGCGACGCACTATGCGATCGCATAACAGGTATGCGGACCGCATAGTGGTCGCATATCTGGGCAGTCCGGTCTTATTTTTGGCCCATTTTAGGGCCAACTATGCGACATGAATGCGGACTGCATAGCAGGAATGCGATCGCATTCCTGACCGCATTCCTGCTTCGGGGCTCTTTAATTTCTAATTTTCGCACCCGACCCCCAGTTTAATAAAACACCCATCCCCTTCATTTCAATGGGTATCTGAACAAAAATAGAGAGAAGTGAGAGTGGGTTCTAGAGAGAGAAGTCCCCATCTTCCCCAAATTGATTCTTCAAACATCACTCAGGCCCGGAAATTATCAAGTAATCTTCATCTTCTTCACTCTAAGAGGTAAGTCCCCACCCCATTTCCCTTTAATTCTCAGATTTTAATTAGAATGAAGCACACATAGGTTGGTTATTGAGAATAAAAGATAAGACTTGCATGCATGTGAATAATCTTCCATGACCTAGTAAAAGGAAGCTAGTTAGTAATCTTTCACTAAAAAGGGTTTTAGTTAAGCTAAGGGACCACATGGTGTTTGATAAAATGCTCAAATGAATTCAAGATTCCTAATTCTAAGGTAAATGTGTTGCATTGTGAACTAAATTGACGGTGCTAGACGGTTCAGTGAATTGTGATAGATATTAAAGGGGAATTACGACTCGAGGTATGTATGGCTAACTTTAATCTTCGTAGAGTCACCTTGTGGTGTCCAAGCATTTGGTATGAGTTTCTTGCTGAGTATATGTGAATTGATTTTCCGGCTATGTTGAGGTGTAAGATTTCATTTTCTGATTTTCTCAGTCGAGTACCATGTTAAGTGAAATTGTGAAAGGTGATTTCTTGTGATTACTCTATCATGTGCAAGGTCGTTAAATGCTTGAATATGTTGGTACGAAAGAATGATAACGAACCCAAATGTGTGAATGTATCTAAGTGCTAAGGGCTGTGTAACAAGTGATGAAAAGGAGTTATGAATTGATTTAATTGAACTAAATGACCATGGCAATGTTGTACATGACTCATTGTTTGGCAAGGTTTATTGTGGCTTGATTTCATACGGATTGTTGGATGTAATGAATTTATATTCTTGTTGATGAAAATCTTTCTGATTGAATTAATGGTTGATAAAGACTATTGTGAACACATGATTGTTTGGTGGTTATGAAATTGTACTCTTAATGTTAAAGATCCTTGTGATTTAATTGTTGGTGGTTGTTGCTATGAAATGTGATTGAATAGTGGGATCGGGTTGCGCGCCGCAACACGAAGTAATAAGGATGGAGAGGTAATAAAGGTGAAATGTGATTGTATAGTGGGATCGGGTTGCGCGCCGCAACACGAAGTAATAAGGGTGGAGAGGTAATAAGGGTGAAATGTGATTGTATAGTGGGATCGGGTTGCGCGCCGCAACACGAAGTAATAAGGGTGGAGAGGCAATAAGGGTGAGATGGGATTGATAGATGAAAAATCGAAATGAGTAACTATGAAACCTTCATTGTGATTTTCTGTATTTCTGTGCGGTACTTGTTTGGTTTCCCTGACTGTCTTCTATTTGTGCACTGTTTGATTTTACTTAGAATGAAGCTTGTTCATACATACTAGTACTATTCAACGGTACTAACGTCCCTTTTGCCGGGGGCGCTACATATTTTATATGGATGTAGGTGGTTCCATAACAGGTAGTTCAGCCCACCGTTAGTGGTGCCTCCTCTTCACCTCTTCAGCAGTTTTGGTGAGCCCCATTTCCTCTCGGGGCCATGTGTGGATTATACCATTCTCTTTTGCTTATGTTGTAAAAGGTATAGTCGGGGCCTTATTGCCGGCAAGTTATGTAAAACCCATAGTACTCTTAGAGGCTCCGTAGACACTGTGTGGGTTGTATATATGTATATTTTGGGCGGTAGTTGTACTCACTCGTAGTCGTGGATCGCATCGGAAAAGTTGTATGTATTATATATATGTTTTTGGATTATCAAATGTAGAAAGTTAAAAGAGGAAAATGTACTTATGTTGTAAATCGTACTTTGTATCTGAATTGGATAATTGTTATGGAACAATGTATATTATGAACATGGGTAATGCGTTGGGTAGGAAAGGCAAATCCAGGTCCGCTTGACTGGTTCATCTGGTTAGGCGCCGATCTCGTCCCTCGGTTTTGGGGCGTGACAAACTTGGTATCAAAGCGTAAGGATTTTAAAGTGTCCTAGGATGTCTCGGAGCCGTGTATAGTAGAGCCCTTCTTATCGGTGTATTGTCGACCACATCTATATTGAGGGGGCTTCATGGACATTTAGGAAAATACCTTTTCATTATTACTCTGTATCGTGCGATGAAGTGAATGGTGAGAATGTCTCTATCTAACTCGTGCATTGTCCTAATTTTCAGTAAATGGCGCCCAAGAAGAGAGCTCGACTCGGCCTAGAGGCCAATGCCACCCCAAGTGTGGCCATAAATCCCTTATCTGATTGTGCGGGTGAGAATGATTCCCCGACCTTGAATCTGCCTAACTCCTCCGTGCCAGGCCAGTCTATCCCTATTCCTGCTCCAGCGGAGGGTATTGAAATCCCTCCCGATGATGTTCCTGATCCTTCCTCAGTCCCAGCTTCCGGTCCCAGTATTTCTGATGGGGACCTCCGGGGAGCTATTCAGATGTTAACGCAGTTAGTGGCCTCCTAGGCCTAAAGATCACATGTTGCCCCTGCTTCCTCTAGCGAGCAAGGGGATTCTTCGGGTTCCAGGGTCAACCAGTTTCTGCGGTTAGCCCCTCCAGAGTTCACAGGCACCGACCCAAAGGCCGACCCTCAGGATTTATAGATGAAATGTACAAGACTCTCCGGGTCATGAGGGCTACTGATACAGAAGGAGTTGAGTTAGCTTCCTATCGGCTTAAGGGAACGACATATTCATGGATCGAGATGTGGGAGAGTTCCCGTGGAGAAGGGAGCCCTCCGGCGAGGTGGGATGAGTTTGTGGATGCTTTTATGGATCATTTCTTGCCTGCCGAGACAAGGGTAGCCCGTGCTGCAGAGTTTAAGGTCCTTAAGCAGGGCAACATGAGTGTGTGGGAGTACCATATGGAGTTTGTTTGCTTGTCCAAGTATGCTACCCACATGATGCCGACTATGGAGGCCAGAGTTCGTCGGTTTGTTCAGGGACTTGGTCCCTTGGTTGTCAATGAGGCTGCTACAGCTGCTTTGCACTCAGACATGAACTATGGTAAGATTGTGGGATTCGCCCAGGCTACAGAGGCTCGAAAATTGAAGATAAGAATGGAGAGGGAGAGTAGTAGTAGGGCCCGGTCAGCGGGCAACCCTGGGAGTTCAATTGGAGGTGTGAGATAAGCCCTTGGGAGAGGGTCACTAGGACCATCTCAGTCCTATGCACCGCCATCAGGGAACAGTTATCAGCAGGGAGGTCACTTTGGGCCCGGTTCAGGTAGCAGGAGGTTCCATTAGTTAGGTCGTTCTGGTGGGAGGTTTCAGCAGGAGCAGAGGGCCCCATGCCCTAGGTGTGGGAATTTCCATTCTGAGCCTTATTACCTGGATATCCCGATATGCTATCGATGCGGAGTGAGGGGACATATTCAGCGAGATTGTCGCGCGCCCAGTCAGAGCACGGGTAGAGGTACTGCTCAGCCGTCCAGTTCTTCGGCCGCTACATCTTCAGCACGCCCTCCAGCTCCAACAGGGCGCGGTGCAGCTAGGGGTAGAGCACGGGGTCAAGGGGGACCCAATCGGTTCTATGCTTTGAGTGGTCGCCAGAGTGCGGAGGCTTCTCCAGATGTTGTCACAGGTATTCTGACTGTTCAAACACATGATGTTTATGCTCTTATTGATCCCGGATCTTCATTGTCATATGTTACTCCATTTATTGCTTCAAGTTTTGGGATAGAACCCGAACAGCTTCATGAGATGTTCTCTGTGTCGACTTCGGTTGGTGATTCTATCACGGCCACGCGAGTCTATAGGAATTATGTTGTCACGGTGTGTGGTCGAGATACCACGGCCGATCTTATTGAGCTAGGAATGGTGGATTTTGATGTTATCATGGGGATGAATTGGCTCTACTCATGCTTTCCTAAACTCGATTGCCGAACCAAAATTATGAGGCTTGAATTTCCTAATGAGCCCATTATTGAATGGAAAGGGAATGATGTTGTACCGAGGGGCAGGTTTATTTCCTATCTTAAAGCCTCCAAGATGATCAGGAAGGGGTGCATCTATCATTTGGTCCGGGTTGCGGACACCACTTTAGAGGTGCCTGCTCCCGAGTCTGTGCCGGTTGTGAATGAGTTTCTCGAGGTATTTCCGGATGAGCTTCCTGGGATTCGACCAGATAGAGAGATCGATTTCGGGATTGATGTATTGCCAGATACACAGCCAATATCTATTCCACCTTACAGGATGGCGCCAGCAGAATTGAGAGAGTTAAAATAACAGTTGAAAGATCTATTAGAAAAGGGTTTCATTCGGCCAAGTGTGTCGCCTTGGGGAGCACCGGTTCTTTTTGTCAGAAAGAAGGATGGATCGCTTCGGATGTGTATCGATTATCGGCAGCTCAACAAGGTCACTATCAAAAACAAATATCCATTGCCTCGAATAGATGATTTGTTCGATCAATTGCAAGCTAGGTTCTTCTAAAAGATTGATTTACGGTCCGGGTATCACCAGCTAAAGATCAGGGAGCAGGATATTCCTATGAAATGTGATTGTATAGTGGGATCGGGTTGCGTGCCGCAACACGAAGTAATAAGGATGAAATGTGATTGTATAGTGGGATCGAGTTGCGTGCCGCAACACGAAGTAATAAGGGTGAGATGGGACTGACAGATGAAAAATCGAAATGAGTAACTGTGAAACCTTCATTGTGATTTTCTGTATTTCTGTGCGGTATTTGTTTGGTTTCCCTGACTGTGTGCACTGTTTGATTTTACTTAGAATGAAACTTGTTCATACATACTAGTACTATTCAACGGCACTAATGTCCCTTTTGCCGGGGGCGCTGCATATTTTATATGGATGTAGGCGGTTCCATAGCAGGTAGTTCAGCCCGCCGTTAGTGGTGCCTCCTCTTCACCTCTTCATCAGTTTTGGAGAGCCCCATTTCCTCTCGGGGCCATGTATGGATTATACCATTCTCTTTTGCTTATGTTGTAAAAGGTATAGCCGGGGCCTTATTGCCGGCAAGTTATGTAAAACCCCTAGTACTCTTAGAGGCTCCGTAGACACTGTGTGGTTTGTATATATGTATATTTTGGGCGGTAGTTGTACTCACTCGTAGTTGTGGATCGCATCGAAAAAGTTGTGTCACGACCCAGTTTCGGAGTCGTGATGGCACCTGTCGTGAAACCAGGCCAACCACCTATTGTAACAACTCCTGAATCATTTATTAAGTAAATTTCTATTTTTCAACTGCCTGGGGTTAAATATAATCAAGATCTGTATTTAAAAGAAGCTTATGAAACCAAAAACCCAAAATCTAAAAGTCCCGGATCCAGTGTCACATAGTCATGAGCTGCTAATACATAATACAAACCGAAAAGGAATGACCAACATAGTCTGAAAGTAAATACGACAAGTAGAAGAGAAAGAGATGACGAGATCACGGACGCCAGCTACTACCTTGTCAACTCTAATTAAACTGCTGCTACTCGCTGTCCAGGGCTAAACTCGGTGTACCTGGATCTGCATACAAGGTGCAGAGGGTAACGTGAGTACACCAACTCAGTAGTAACGAAACCAAACTACGGGCTGAGAGGTAGTGATGGACTAAACCTCCGATAATTATGAACAACAGTATATAACTTGGACATGACAGTAATATATCAGAAAATAAACAAGATGCATCCATTTATGTCTGTAACCCTGCATACCCGCATGAATTCATATAGAATCAAGAATGACGTGTACTCAGTAATTAAACTCTCATAAGGTGGTCCACTCAGTACTAGAATTTGGCCTCCCGGCCCAGGGAAAATCCATCCCGGAACATATATATAAACACAGTGAAATAGTCACTCAGTATTGAGAAAAAAGGCCAATCCAGCTCCACGGAGAAGATCCATCTCCGGAACATAAACCCGACGGAGAAGATCCATCTCCGGAACATAAAACACCACGGAGAAGATCCATCTCCGGAACATAAACACCACCGAGAAGATCCATCTCCGGAACATATCACTCGGACAAGATCCATGTCCAGGGAAGATCCATCCCTAAATATCTGTGCGCTCACTGGGAGTGTAAAGACTCCGGAGGGGCTCCTATAAGCCCAAGCGCTATATCAAGCCAACGAAGGCATGATTCAATGATCGATGCGGTGTGCAGTCCAATCTCATAACTGTCTCAATACCAGGCTCTCGGTCACACTCAGTCAATACCTTTTCCAGTCTCACTCATACAGTTCACAGATGTATAAATCAGCCCAAACAATGATAAATATGCATGTAAGTAACAATTTCTGAGACTAAGGCATGAAAATATACTACAACAGGACTGAGTACATGGAAACAATAATCATAAACGAAAATAGCAATAATCGACCATTCCGGTCTGAACATATCGGCGTAAATCCTTAACATTTATACTTAGCATGATTCCATTGTGTTCAAGGTAAACGCAAACTTCACAGTACCAATATCAACCTGAGATAACCATTAGGCAGTGCCGTGGGATGAGCCAGGCTACAAATATCCGGTGTACGCTCGCATGCCCGTCACTTGGCAAGTGTGTCACCTTAATTAACATCAAATATCAGACAGTTTGGGGTTTCGAACCCTCAGTTCCAAGTTTGGAAGCGTTACTTACCTCAAGACCAGCTAAAACACTACTCTGCAGTGCCCTTGCCTCGAAATTCGACCTCCGAGCGCTCCAAATCTACCAACAATCAAGTGTATATCATTATTACATGCTAATGGGTGAATCCCAATCAAATTTATCAAGAAGACTCAAAAATCCCGAAATTGGTCAAACCCGACCCCCGAGCCCACGTCTCGGAACTCAACAAAATTTATACCAACACGATCCTCATCTCCTCACGAGTCTATACATATAAAGAACGCTGAAATCGGAGTCCAAATGACCACTTAAATCACCCCTAGAAGGTCTATTAAACTCGAGCACTAGTTTCCCATTTTTCCACTGATATTTTCCCCAATTTCACCATTAATCAGACCTTTAATCACACATAAATGAGTTTAGAGTCCAAAAACCTTGCCTCTACGAAGAGCTATCGAATTCCCTCTTCAAAACCCTTCAAAAGCTTCAAACCCGGATGAAATATTGAGAAAAATGATTAAAATTCGCGAAGGCTGGTTTTATACCTTCTGTCCAGTGATCTCGCACCTGCGGTCACTTACTCGCACCTGCGGCTTCGCAGGTGCGATGCTCCTTCCGCACCTGCGATCTCCCCTGGGGTCTCTCAATTCTGCACCTGCGATACTTCTTCCGCACCTGCAACATCGCATGTGCGACAAATTCCTCGCACTTGCGGACCACTCCCCACTCAGCCAAATCTTGCACTTGCGGAGCCTAGTCCGCTCCTGCGGAACCGCACCTGCGGCTCCCTTTCCGCAGGTGCGAAAACACCAACAACAACATTCTGCAGATTTACTAAAGTCACTCCAAACTTCCCGTTAACCACCCAAAACCATCCTGAGCCCCCCGGGATCCCACCAAACATACCAACGCATCATATATGACCATTCAAACTTAGTCGAGCCTTCGAAACACCAAAAACAACATCAAAACTCCAAAAACTCATCGAATTCAAGCCTATGAACATTGAAATTTCTAAATTCCACCAACGATGCCGAAGCTACCCAAAACAACTCCGATTGACCTGAAATTTTGCAGACATATCCAAAATGACATTACGAACCTGTTCCAACTGTCGGAATTCCATTCCGACCTCGATAGCCTGTTTTCCACTGCCGACCGGAAATCGCCAAAAACTGACCTTCGCCAATTCAAGCCTACTTCTACACGGACATCACAAAAATATTTTGAACACACTCCTAAGTCCCAAATCACCTAACGAAGCTATCCGAGCTATCAAATCTGCATTCCAAGGTCATTTACAAATAAGTCAACTCCGGGTTGACTTTTCCAACTCTAAGGCTACTTTTAGAGACTAAGTGACTCAATTCCTTCTATAACCACTCCAAACCCGAGCTAACCAATTCTAACACATCGTAAACAGTATAATCAATGTATGACCACGCAGAAATAGGAATAACGGTGCAAATTCTACGGAACGACCGATCGGGTCGTTACATTCTCCCCCACTTAAACATACGTTCGTCCTCGAACGTGCCTAGAGCTGTTCTAAACACCACTAAAATTGTCGTGTAACCTACCATGCACACATTCTGATGTGATCCCACATCACCCTATCCCCTATAGGTCAGATAGTACCACACAGATGAAATTTTCGAAACCCAATCTTGACCCCTAAACCTTAGAACACATTTTCCACTTCTAAATTAGTTTACAATACCAAAATCCCACAACTACGGACTGAACAAATCAGAACACGCCGAATCAAGCCATACTCGTGACCCAAGGTGAAATAACATAATACACCGCATGACTCAACCACCCATAACGATAACTCCTAATCACAATAGCTGCTCAACGCAACCCAATACCGGTACATATCCTCTTATCAAGCAATGCCTCGCTCTAACACTTCCATATACTTCCGATGATGGAGGAACACGTAGAAGCCATCAACCATTCGTCCGATCGACATCAATACCATCCAGAGCCATAAATTTGTGCAATCGTGCACTCAATAACAACATCCCAAAAGCTCAATTCATAAATAGAAGATTCACACGAGGGACTATCCTCCCATTAACAATTACCATCACATCATCATGCTAAAAGCTGGCACACACCAAAAATCAGAACACACAAATCTGACACCAAGGAGCATACCTCTACATAACTCCGCTACAATGCGTGATCCCATCAAATGCTGGTTCACATGAGATACTGCAAGCCACCTTTCTCAGAATCAATAACCATGCAAAATTCGACATCAAGTACTCAAAGTGCATTGTCATAACCATGAGGAAATCGGACGATACCACGCCACTCGAACCAGCAAGAACATAACCAATACGTCTCCATTCCGCAACACACAATTACTTACCTTACTCAAATCTCGCGATAAAGCCCAGATAGGACCGCAACTTATGCACATATAACCAATAACCACCACTCCTCGAAACACCGGAAGGTAACTCATAGATCCCTCCAAAACACAAATAAGCTCAATGACCATCGAATGGTACATCCCTCAACAATAGCAATTCGTAGTCAACAATTCCGACTCGGTGTAGAACGCACACCCGTACTGGCCTACCAATAACTCTAAGTCCACTCTGGGCACCCACAACAGGTAGCTAACTCTCCAAAAGTTTATAATGACTGAATCATGGCGGATACTAACACCTGACTAGCTTTGCTCGCATTTCCACGGTCTACAACCACAAAATAACCTGTTCATGGGAACTCCCAGTCTCGAAATCCATAAAGCGCACCAATTACCATATATGATCCCAACTCCACCGCTCGAATATATACACCTCTAATACTCAATCATCCAACGAGGGATACTTCTATAATCCTTCTATGCCGCAAAGCAAACTCGAATATCAACGGTCGGTCCAACAAAAGAGCGTCGCAATACCAATGAAGTACCCTTAACTCAAACACATTGTAGTTTCTGAAACTGCCCATGCTGCCTAAGAATTTATGACCTTCCTCTTAAAACTGAACAGTGACCTCACACATGCAAATCTCAACATACACAACATATCGCATACGGGTCCATCCTATGATAAATATGAGAACTTTATAATCCCTTCAAATCCATTAGCAACTACGTACTCAACTAGCCAAAAATGTTTTTTTCATCTGACCCCATTTAGAGGCAAAATCACTATACGACACTTGTTCCTCACGCAAGAAGAAAATACATCTCTAACCGTGGTAGAAACCATCAAGAACTCCCGGATCACATTTGTACAACACCAAATCGCCCGGACTGCATCCTTCTAACTCAACCAAGCCACGCATGCCACCAATTCCAAGAGAATTGCTAAGAAACACCCGTAACAACTCTTTACCTCATAAACACCCAAAGAACTAATTATATCCCTTACCATGCCGATCCAATCTAGTACCAGGTTGTCCTATTTATTCAAGTTCCTTCTGACTTACCTTCGAATTGATGCTTCTTCTTGCCATGATACCGCAATTCTCAGCCTAGACTCACCACACGAAACCCAAGCTTAAAACTATACCGTCTAAGGCTCATAAGCCGCTGGATACACTCTCAAATACCCCAACAAGCACCAAATTAAAAATACTTACCCTGAAGAGACTTCCTGCGAATCTAAAGTCATTACCTTCACTTTCCTGATACTGATGAATAGAATCCATGATAATGCAAATACACCACAAGCCTTGACACCTTCCCGGTAAATCTCAGTTCTAACCATTCTCACACCTTGAAGATCCTCGCTCGCTACATATAACCTTGAGTCCATTTGAACCATTCTCGAACGTCATTTACTCCACGCAATTTCAATTCCACTAACCAAGTAAACAGAACGACCTGACCCCGCTTGCAATCCACATACTAGGAAAGTAATCCACACATTGAAGCAACAAGAAAACTCATACACTTCACACACTATACTTTCAAGTGCAACTCAATCATTCAGCAACTTCCATTACCCGTAAAGTACATTAAAACCTGTATCGAAGAATTTCCCATTACTCGATCCATTCCCAGACTCCACCTCTGCAGGGCAATAACTGATTCACCAACATACCTCGAACCGAAACCAATACAACACATAATCGTGTAATCAACTTATTAATAACGGACTCCCCCACTTGGCTCAATGCCAAGGATCAAGACAAACAATAACTCACGATGCCCACACATTATCACGGCCACCATACTGTGATGGGATTCAACTAAATCCTTCATACACTCATATGACCCAGACCATCTAACCCTCGACTCGTATGCAAATATCGTATTCACCATTGTAATGGTCATGCCAACTCCCTCAAGATTTAAACTCAAACTACAACATACATCATCTGCTGGTGGAAAAGAACTTACTACAGATAAACACCAGGGTCACACTCAGGACAACCCGCATGAGATACCCCTACCAACTTAACCTCAAATTGATATCTCCCTATACACTTCCGAAATTCATAGCTATCACGCAATTACTATGCCTTCCTACATTAGGACACAACCCCTGCCTTCCCCCAAGACATCCCATGTAGCGGTATAAGAACCTGAAGCTGATGGCAACACTAACACTAGGGCTGTGGTCAAGGAATTCTTGAGCTTCTAGAAGCTCTACTCACACTCGTCTAACCACATAGATACCTTCTCTGGACACCACGTGTCCCAAGAATGCTACTAAATTGAGCCAACAATTCACACTTGGATAACTTCGCACAAAGCTTCTCCTCCCTATATCCTTGTAATACCATCATCAAATGCTGAATATGTTATCCCTAGCTACGAGATTACGGCAGGATGCCATCAATAAATACAATAACAAAGGAGTGCAATCACTTCCTGAATGCACCGCTAATCAAATACATGAATGCTACTGGAGAATTGGTCCGCTCAAAAGACATCACCGGAACTCAGAACATAACAGTAAAACCCACTTCACTCCACAACTAAACTACACGAGAGGTCCTTCAATAACTCGAATCCATATTCTAACTCAATACATAAGTTAATTAATCAATGGTTCTTGCCACATCTCCCGCCAATTCATTTTGTTCACAATCAAACAACCCGAACACATCTAACTTTTAATCACACTCACCACGAAGTCATCTAGTCACAAAGTCCTCTAAAAAAGGGCACAACCGGACATATAAGTCCCCCAACACAAGTGCTCACACAAACGAAATCTCGGCACTCAAGTCACAGACAGAATCAGGCCTCAAGTACTCCAGACTGGCCCATTATCAACATGCTAAAAATCACGCCTCAACCCTGGAATTCACAAGCCGACGACGCACAACTGATACCAAGCGCTCGCGTGCGCATTCGAATACATGGAAGGAATTCAAAGAATTACGCTTTAGGTTGAATCAACGGATTCGCACGACAAGAGTTCAAGAATGTGAGATTTTCCTAAGGGTTCTGTAGCCTCTCGAAGATAAGTACACACGTCTGCGTACCGATCCGCAAGACTCTACTAAACCTACTCATGACTGGTGAGACCTATTCAACCTAGAGCTCTGATACTAACTTGTCAGACCCAATTTTGGGAGTCGTGATGGCGCCTGTCGTGAAACCAGGCCAACCACCTATTGTAACAACTCCTGAACCATTTATTAAGTAAATTTCTATTTTTCAACTGCCTGGGGTTAAATATAATCAAGATCTGTATTTAAAAGAAGCTTATGAAACCAAAAACCCAAAATCTACAACTCCCGGATCCGGTGTCACACAGTCATGAGCTGCTAATACATAATACAATCCGAAAAGGAATGACCAACATAGTCTGAAAGTAAATACGATAGGTAAAAGAGAAAGAGATGACGAGATCACGGACGCCAGTTGCTACCTTGTCAACTCTGATGAAACTGCTGCTACTCGCTGTCTAGGGCTAAATCTCAGTGTACCTGGATCGCACACAAGGAGCAGGGGGTAACGTGAGTACACCAACTCAGTACCAAACTACGGGCTGAGAGGTAGTGACGGACTAAACCTCCGATAATTATGAACAACAGTATATAACTTGGACATGACAGTAATATATCAGAAAATAAACAAGATGCATCCGTTTATGTCTGTAGCCCTGCATACCCGCATGAATTCATATAGAATCAAGAATGACGTGTACTCAGTAATCAAACTCTCATAAGGTGGTCCACTCAGTACTAGAATTTGGCCTCCCGGCCCAGGGAAAATCCATCCCGGAACATATATATAAACACAGTGACATAGTCACTCAGTACTGAGGGAAAAGGCCAATCCAGCTTCACGGAGAAGATCCATCTCCGGAACATAAACCCCACGGAGAAGATCCATCTCCGGAACATAAAACACCACGGAGAAGATCCATCTCCGGAACATAAAACACCACCGAGAAGATCCATCTCCGGAACATATCACTCGGACAAGATCCATGTCCAGGGAAGATCCATCCCTAAATATATGTGCGCTCACTAGGGGTGTAAAGACTCCGGAGGGGCTCCTATAAGCCCAGGCGCTATATCAAGCCAACGAAGGCATGATTCAATGATCGCTGCGGTGTGTAGTCCAATCTCATAACTGTCTCAATACCAGGCTCTCGGCCACACTCAGTCAATACCTTTTCCAGTCTCACTCATACAATTCACAGATGTATAAATCAGCACAAACAATGATAAATATGCATGTAAGTAACCGTTTTTGAGACTAAGGCATGAAAATATACTACAACAGGACTGAGTACATGGAAAAAATAATCATAAACAGAAACAGCAATAATCGACCGTTCCGGTCTGAACATATCGGCGTAAAGCCTTAACATTTATACTTAGCATGATTCCATTATGTTCAAGGTAAACGCAAACTTCAAAGTACCAATATCAACCTGAGATAACTATTAGGCAGTGCCGTGGGATGATCCAGGCTACAAATATCCGGTGTACGCTCGCATGCCCGTCACTTGGCAAGTGCGTCACCTTAATTAACATCAAATATCAGACAGCTTGGGGTTTCGAACCCTCAGTTCCAAGTTTGGAAGCGTTACTTACCTCAAAACCGGCTAAAACACTACTCCGCAGTGCCCTTGCCTTGAAATTCGACCTCCGAGCGCTCCAAATCTACCAACAATCAAGTGTATATCATTATTACATGCTAATGGGTGAATCCCAATCAAAATTTATCAAGAATACTCAAAAATCCCGAAATTGGTCAAACCCGACCCCCGGGACCACGTCTCGGAACTCAACGAAATTTATACCAACATGATCCTCATCTCCTTACGAGTCATATAAAGAACGCTGAAATCGGAGTCCAAATGACCCCTCAAATCACCCCTAGAAGGCCTATTAAACTCGAGCCCTAGTTTCCCATTTTCCACTGATATTTCACCCAATTTCACCTTTAATCAGACCTTTAATCACACATAAATGAGTTTAGATGCCAAAAACCTTACCTCTACGAAGAACTATCGAATTCCCTCTTCAAAACCCTTCAAAAGCTTCAAACCCGGATGAAATATTGAGAAAAATGGTTAAAATTCGCGAAGGCTGGTTTTTATACCTTCTGTCCAGTGATCTCGCATCTGCTATCACTTACTCGCACCTGCGCCTTCGTAGGTGCGATGCTCCTTCCGCACCTGGGATCTCCCCTGGGGTCTCCCAATTCCGCACCTGCGATACTCCTTCCGCACCTACGACATCGCAGGTGCGACAAATTTCTCGCACCTGCGGACCACTCCCCACTCAGCCAAATCTCGCACCTGCGGAGCCCAATCCGCTCCTGCGGAACCGCACCTGCGGCTCCCTTTCCGGAGGTGCGAAAACACCAGCAACAGCAACCTGCAGATTTACCAAAGTCACTCCAAACATCTCGTTAACCACCCAAAACCATCCCTAGCCCCTCGGGACCCCAACCAAACACGCATCATATATGACCATTCAAACTTAGTCGAGCCTTCGAAACACCAAAAACAACATCAAAACTCCAAAAACTCATCAATTCAAGCCTATGAACATTGAAATTTTTAAATTCCACCAACGATGCCGAAACTACCCAAAACAACTCCGATTGACCTTAAATTTTGCAGACATATCAAAAATGACATTACGAACCTGTTCCAACTGTCGGAATTCCATTCCGACCCTGATAGCCTATTTTCCACTGCCGACTGGAAATCGCCAAAAACTAACCTTCGCCAATTCAAGTCTACTTCTACACCGGACATCACAAATATATTACGAACACACTCCTAAGTCCCAAATCACCTAACGAAGCTATCCGAGCTATCAAATCTGCATTCCAACTCCGGGTTGACTTTTCCAACTCTAAGGCTACTTTTAGAGACTAAGTGACTCAATTCCTT
>ML246701.1:8341-23341 GCA_005239495.1 Nicotiana undulata
TGGGGGGGGGGGGCGACTTTAGTCCTCCCTGCCAACGGGACTCAATTCCCGGAGCTCGAACCCGACACCTCTAGTTAACTCTTTGGTGGGCAGAGTTACCTTTGCTGTGGAAGGTAGCAGGTACTCGGGGTGATAGTTAAGGTGTGCACAAGTTGACCTGGACACCACTGTCATTACAGAAAAAGATAGATGAATTAGAATTGCGATTTAGTATTTGAGTTCTATTGTATTCACCAAGTTGATGATCTCATAACATTTCAGAATGTTCAGATAATTTCTCTATGTACTTATAGAAAGAAAAGAAGAAGAAGATTATTTCTCTGTGATCTTTTGTGGTTGACTAAGCTTTAACATTATTATAGTAAAATGCTACATTAATTTTCCTTTTCTTTTTCTTTTTAGACAGAACTAGAGTATCGTCTGTGTACAATAGTTGCGATACTTCTTACAAATTTCAGTTCATGTCTTCAATATTTTACAGCTCTCACCCATACTCTGCTGCCTTTAATTTTAAATGAAGCAGCATTCATTAGCAACCAAGGCATTACTAGTAGTTGAATGTGTATGTACATATATATATATATATATGCTCACATTCCGAGGGTCTATTGGAAACAGTCTATCTGCCCTATCGGGGTAGGGGTAAGGTCTGCGTACGCATTACCCTCCCCAGACCCCAATTTGTGGGACTTTACTCGGTAGTTGTTGTTGTTGTTGTTGCTCACATACTATGTATATTTGAAGTGGTCGTTAACATAGCTTACACATATCCTGATTAACGAGGAGATACTTTGGAGTTGCTTTTGATATAGAAACAAATCTTCTTTTCCGGGGGGATTTGGTCATCGTCAAGTGGTAATATAACAAAGCTTATACTTAGTGGAAGATGTATTCTTTTATATTAGGAAATGTAATTGTGATCCTTTTTTTTGGTCTCTGATACAGGGTTCCTTTTGGTTTAAGCTCTAACTTTTTTTTTCTTTTTTTTTGCTTCAGATGAAAACAGTTATCCAACAAACAGCTTGGCCTTCAACTTCTATTTCAATCAAAAGCTCGGTAAGTTCATATTAATTAACTCTCGTATTTGTATATTTTCTTGACAAGTCTATTAGATCTTTTATTTTAATAAACCTGGTTTCCTTTCGATCAATGTGCATCTAACTGACTTCATTTTTTTCTATCGATTTGCGTCGACAGACATTATAGAGGAAAATGCCTTAAACGAGAAATGTTGTCTGCAAGTGCTGGAGATGCTCATTGCAAATGCTGATACAGAAATTACTGAACTTAAAGATGATATAGTGATGCTACAGAGCCAACTAGCCTGCACTGATGAAAAATGGTCCGACATGTGCTTTGCTGCTTTAAATAAAAAGATTGATCATCTCGATAGTTTGATAACGACCTTGAAATATAACAATGTCCAAGCTTCTGGTGTTCACTTAATAACAAATAGAAAACCCCCCGAGCGAATTCATGAGATATTAGAGACACTGCTGAGAAATTTCTTTTCTCCACGAGACAAGCAGGTTTGGTCTCAGAACATTTACTTGTTCTTATCTAGTATTGACTTCGATGGCTGTTTTTGTTGTTTTCCATGCAAGATTGCTTAATTACTGCTGTTCGTAAGATAGATATTATTACTTACTGGATACACATGCAGATTGCTGTTTCACCCGAAACTTTTGGAATTTAATGTGATTCTTAAAATTGAAAAACTAAAGAAGGAAAGTAATGGCTGTTAAATGAAGATAATTGTTGAATTTATATGTACAGTTATATAGCTAATAATCATTGAACTTACGGATCGTTTGGTGCAGTTATGTGATATGCCATGGGATATCTATCCCACCTCCTAAATGGGATAGCTAATACCGCCATCTTGGTATGAAGTTTATACTGGTGTTAGTTAATACACAAAACCAAACATGGGATAACTATAATCACAGTTTATATACCGGGATTAATATCCTTATCCCGGTAACCAGACGACCCCTAAGTAGTTGGTTATGATTATACTCTTGAATTTCCTCATGACTTCTATTTTGAAATCAACAGCCAGCAAACTCTAGTCTTGGAAGTTCAAAGCTAGCTTCAGCAGGCCTTATAAAAGTTGAAGCAACGGACAACCACGATTTAAAGGATAACGAGACTGTACAAATAAATGGGGGTGTCGCTGTCCGGGCCAGGGTTACAGTCCAGACACCATCTGTGATTCACGAAAGAAATCATCAAGAAACAGTAAGTGCTTATAATCTCCCTTTGTTCCACCAAAAGAATTGCAAAATGCAAGAAAATTTGAACCAAGGAAATGGTGTAACTTTGCGGGCTCTCCCAGTCTGGAATTGAGGGTGCCATAAGAGTGCAGTATTTCAGCCATTAAGGATATACTGCATAAGTTTATCAGATAAATATCTCTATGGTTACTTCTCATATTTTTGTGAGTCTATAACTAATATTTGAAGATCGTTCACTACCTCTAAGGGCTTTTATTCGCATGGAAGTAGTGTTTGTAATGAATGCGTTTCAGCTCCCCCATTGCATCAATTTCCCATCTTAATTCGTCCAGTTCACTGCATTTTTATCTTTTCTCAAACTATGAACAGGATGCGCATACAATCTCCAAAGCTTCCAGTACTAAGGCTTTTGGCCATGCTAGTGATATTTCCACTATGAAGGATTTGAACAAGTTTGATATTCCTAGAAAGCTGATCAATGCAAGCAAAAGAGAATATCCTTCACATCTCAACAATGTACTTATAATCTTCTGAGCATGTATGTTCATATAAGGTTACATACCAATCTAGATCTTTCAACTAACTGGTTATGTTATCTACTCTCTTACAGAAGCAGTTTGCATGTGCTGTTTTAAAGAGTGTAAGCACGAAGTCTCTAAAAGACAAAGCCCAGTCTTGCGGAACAACAAAGAGGAAGATCAACATATCAGAAGATATAGTTGAGGATGAATTGATGCCACGAAGTTCTAATGATGAAAGGGTAATCATGAATTCATCTCCAGAAGTCGAGGAAACAAGCAATGGAAAAGGACCGAAGGTTGGGACATATCTTCCATTTGCTTTTGTGTGCTGTAACAGTATTCAAACAGGCTAGGAGTCTTATTTTTCAAAGATGTACTGCCTGAATGTAGACTCTTATCTCAGCATTTAGCTTATATTAAAAAGAGGCCCTTCCCGGACCCGGCGTGAACACGGGTTGCCCTGTGCACCGGGCTGCCCTTTTAAAAAGAGGAAAAGCCAGGGGCAATGTATAGCTTAGAGAGGGAGCTACGGGCACAGTCTGTGGCTTCGGTACTTGTTGAGTCATTTGAGTCTGTGTATCTATTCATTCAACCGTGAGACGCTTCATGTGTCAACCTAACGTGTTCTAAATCACAATACAACAACTAAAGATCTTCAAAGCAAGTTTTACAATTTAGGGGTTTCAAATCTCAGTTTAAGCGTGTCATTCTTGGCCTTCTCATTGTAGTTATATAAAAGAAATTATGACCTCTCAAATTTTTTATCGAGTGCTCATTTAAGACTTTTCCATCTAAAAGGGGGACAATGTTGTTTGACAGCCTGCTGGATCAATTCTGAAGACCAGTCTAATTGCTGTAAAACAAGAACCCAAAGAATACAGAGAGGAACAGACACAGAATGGAGGGAAGGCTGGTCAGACTAGAGAAAAACACACCTCAAGTCAATTGGTAATGGAAAAAAAGACGGGTGCAAAATCTTTTCTTGGATTAAAGGGAGAAGAAAGAAGCCAGCCCCCGGAAAAAGTCAAAGGTAAAGTGCAAGAGAAGCGATCCCCCAAAAGTCAAGTACTCACCATACATAAATCTGACTCAAAGCTGTTCCTGAAACTAGAAGGTCAGAGGCTGAACTTCAAATGGAACTTACCTCCAGAAAAGACTAAAGAGCCATGTCTTGCCGAGGAATTAGGATTCAAAACACCTTCTGGTGTAAAACTCAAGAGGCAGTGGAAAATAGGAAGTACTCAGAAGAACAGAGGTGATGAGTCTGGAGACGAAACAATCAAGGAAAATATGTTACTACTCGGTGGAGCCAAAGGAACTGGTGATCTTCCAGAGATCAGTTCAACTTCTTTGACTCAATTGAAGAAGAGAAGGATAACGAGTTCTAGAGGACCAGTCCTCCAAGAGAATGAGAATTTGAGAGATTTTCAGAATAGGTTGGTAAAATCACATGATAGATCAAATCAAAGTCTTCAAGTCATTAAAGTTGAGAATGCCGAACCTCTTGCTTCCACAGCATTCATTGTTCCAACACCACACACAGCAGATCTAAAATATATGACACTCAATCAACTCAAGGCTGTGGCGAGGCAACTGAATCTGCGCGGCGTATATAGTCTTTCCAAAGCTGAGCTGCAAGAAGTCCTTCACTTTAAGCTGCTAGCTAAAGGTCGGTCAACATAGAAGCGATCTCTAAATCCTCTTTTTGTTTGCATATTCTCAAATGAAACATAACAGAACTGTTTACAAGTTTTTTTGAGAAGAAAAGGAGCTCTCTATGGGAAAAGGGCGATACTAGCAGATGATGTTCATATAACCAAGTGTACAGAGAAATGAAGTTTTGCTTATATATAGAACAGATACATGAGAAAGAATATAGAAATAGTTGATTCTAGGAATCATTATAGCCAAGTTCTTCCAGGAAGGCTTTACTATTTTTGTTGATAATTACCCTTCTTTTGGTACTAGAATGATCAAGAACCTTCCTTTGTAGAGCTAAGTTTCATTTGTTGCTTAGTTTGCTAATTGAGCATGGCATTTTGCAGCTGCTTTTCTCTATAAATACAGGCGGACATCTCTATAACAAAATCGTTATATAATAGTCATTCACTATAAAAGTTAAGTTTTTTATGGAACGAATTTTCATTTTATGTTATAGTATATGTTCTCTATGACAATACTTTGCTATAACAGGCAAAAATAATCGGAATAAATGAGGTTGTTATAAAAAGGTTTGATTGAATACTGTAAATATGTAGGTTCTGGTATTGTTAGTACTTCTGCAGAAACATTGTTGTAGTAATCGAACATTTGAATTCTAGTTCTTCTATTCTGATATATGCTATATATTATTTTTAGGCGCAGATTTGTGACATCAGATAACTGTTATAGTTCTCCCTTTGTGAAAATGTTCAAAAAATAATGAGAAGAATTCAACTTTTTATAAAAAAATTCCTGTGTTATTTAAATTACACATTCTATATCCTGTCAGTGTGGAATTACTTTTATATTTCTTGTTTAACTATAATTCACGGATTAGGTTCACCTAACATAGTATAATTTTGATAAGCCATTTGAATTTACTAAATGTTAGTAATAGAAATGAGCATAATTAAGTTAAGACTGAGTCTTAATATCCGCGTAAAAATAGCAGGGGCTAGCCAGTTTTCGGACTGGTCATTCAAAAATAGCCAGTGTTTGCCAAGTCATTGAAAAATAGCCACTATTTTGCTGCAACAAAGATTGGTCCAACATAATTTACTGGAGTTCGGTGCACCTGTGTATGAACTTACATCATATTATGTTGGACCAGTGTACTTTGCTAGAACTTCAGTATATTATACTGGAATTCTAGTATATTATGCTGGAGTATTTTCCGGATTTTAAACAGTGTTTTCGTTCAAATTTATCTTTACATGAAAAGTGGCTAAATTTCACATACTTTTGAAACTGTGACTATTTTTAAATGACCATTTGTTAATCTGGCTATTTTGAATTTCTCCCAATATGTAAGAGATCGACAACTTAAAAGCTTCTCTTTTTTTGGTTTTTAATTGAATATTGTTATTATATATAACCGAAAAATTCTCGACGGCCAATGGTGCAAACTAAGTCAATAATAAGCTTGCATCTCTATCTTTCGCTTAAATACTAGGTTTTTGTCGCAATAGAGTTCGAATTCGTGCGTGTGCTTAACCCACACATCATGCATTGCGTTCTTACTACCATTCCAAAGCCCTGAGAGCTATTAGTTGAACGTTTTTGCAAAACTTGAGAAGATTTTGCATGTGTCTTCAAGTTTTTGAACATAAACGAAATCTAAACAGTTTGATACGGCACTGGAAAAAAATTGATATAACATGAATAAAAAAAAAAAAAAGCAATTAAAATAGAAGTTCAGACGTCCTCAAATGTTCGTATATGCATAAAAACATATTCCACAATTTTCACACTTAATTCTTCCTTTTTCCTTCAAGCTCATGTACTAAAGAATCAACAGTTTAAAATAAATCCTTCGGTTAGCATGCAAGACATGCAACTAACTTATGGAAGTAAAATAGTTAACATCCTGGAACATGTTTGGGACCAAGATCAAACTGTAGTTTAGGAAGAACAACCTGCAATAAGGGGAAAAATCACGACACATTAGCACAACGACGAGTATAAGCTAGTTCAGCTCAAGATATTTTCAAGCAAACGAGAACCTATTGATAGTATCATTGAACGTGAGATACCTTGTGCACCGAACTGTCCTTTATACGTGTGCAACTGTCTTGACAGAAGCAAAGACAGGGCAACTTGCACAAAGTCTATTTTCCAACTCTTCTTGGCTTTTTAAGAATGTAGTGTCCGAGCTAACTTGCGTACATTTCGACTATTTCACCCGGTACCGATACAAACATGGGTAACTCTGCCACCTAACATTCTTTTGCCTCTATTGGAATTGGAAACCTAGTCTCCCATAGTTTTCATCTCACTTTATCGACCGCTAGCCCGCACCCCTTTGAGCTTGAGTGCTCTAGTTTTCAACTTACTATCCAAATAATTGCTTATTTTACAAGTTGTTTTGTGATTAACAAAAATGAAATCTAGCCCTTGTCCTGAGTCACAATAATAATAATTACAAATGTGCTTTTTTCCATTACAGGGGGAGCATATACATGCAGTTACTCACTTTTTGACTTGTTGCTAGCAGCAAAGACAAAGACTGTTAGGAATATGTGATTGTCTCATCTAAAAACTTAAACTCTTAAAGAGATTACATTTTGATTTACTTGATTAAGTTTTCAACACCCCTCCGCACGTGCGAGCCTAATTCTTTTTCATAGGTCAAGCACGTGATATTCTTTTCTTTTGATAATGGATTGCAGCGAGACTTGAACTCAGGACCTATGTGCGTTCTAATACCATGCTGGAGTTGTGTGATCATCTCATCTAAAAGCTTAAACTCTTAAAGAGAGTTCATTTTTATTTACATAAATTACGTTTCAACAAAGATTATGTAATAACTTGTGGATATCATGTGTATATAACCTCCGGAAGTAACAACAACAACAACAACAACAACTTGCTAAGAGCCTCCTCTAGGTTAATACTATAGCAGTAAAAAGTTTTATACCTCACTTCGACGCCAACTTGCTAAGAGCCTCCTCTAGGTTTCGAACTAGATGTTTGATTTGATATTTGAGCTTTGCATTCTCTGAAGTTCGTTCTTCTACTTGTTTATGTGCCTGAAACAAATTTAAGGAAAAAAATCAATCTTTAATTTGTGCCCAGTGTTATCAAAGGCGAAAAGCGCAAAAAAAACTCCATGGCCCGTTGGGGCTTTAAGCGCAAAGCGCAAAAAAAGCGTGGGCTTTAATGAAAGAAGGGGCAATTGGAGAAAAAGTAAAAATATGTATATGCAGTCCAAGACCAATACTTATAAGCATGAATAACAAATATATGGAAAAAAATTTGAAAAAGAATTACGATAAAGTGAAATATCAATTATTCACTGTCGCATTTTCAGGATTACACTCATTGGCAAGGAAAAGCATGCCTTAGAGTCTTGATGCGACACTGAAGCGCCCAACGTGTTTTCAGCCTCGCTTTAGGGCTTAAGCGCGAAGCGCGCTTTTGACAATGCTGTTTGCGCCAACGTCATTTTCCGAAAAGGATAAAGAACTGAAATCCAAATCTCCACCTTTTCTTTTTCTGCTTTGAGCTCAGCTGTAACATCGTTCAGTTTTGACTGGAGTTCAGCAACTGTTCTCTCTAATTCTTCAATTCTAGAATCTGAAGAACCACCAAAATGCACATAAGCATGAAAAAGCACCAGAGTGTTCCTCAGGTTTACACAGATGGGAAAACTTATGAATTAGAATCATTAACAATAGGAGATAGGATTGAAGGCTTCACCAACCTGTCTTACTAGCAACTGAAATTTCAAGTCTTGCCAATCGTTCCTTCATTCAAAGAAAGTGTCTTTAGTATCATCTGATGGTCGTAAAACGAGAAAAAGTTGCACACACACACATGTATATATAGTCAACCTCTCTCTAACAGCCTCGTTTGTTCCGATATTTGTTGGTTGCTAATGAAGTGTTGTAAATATATATTATAACATAATATATAAATCGGTTCCACGAAAAACTTGGGTTTTATAGTGAATGACTTTATATAGGGATGATGTTATAGAGAGATTTGACTGTATACTGAATCTATTAGGCGTTTTCTCTTAGTAGCGGCCGTTAAGAATGTAAGAACCTAATTTAGGATAGAATCTCAATGGTTACCTATAGACTCAAGCCATATAAGGTATGCAAATGATAGAGTTGGACTCTAATAAAGGAAAGCAGGACAAGAGGCCATAAAAGTTTAGATGATTGCAACGCGCGCGGTATACATTCTTTAACTTATGTCCATATGTTCGTAAACTGTTGGAGGAGCATAATTCGAATGTGTCCTAAACTCTTCGAGAAAAATCACCGAGATAACTGTGTTAGTTATTAGTTTAGCCAGTTCCTAGTGCATACCAAGGAAGAGTCAGTATTAGCCTTCAGGCAGTAACTTCAAATTCATTCTTCATTGGAAGAAGAACATAATCTATGACACTGACTTTAAGATGCACAAATGCCAAACGATGGATACAACTACACTATTTGAGCAAAAGCTGTTAATTTAATACATTCACTAATACAAATACACTGTTTGAGCAAAAGTTACGAGATTCGCCCCAACCTATAGCCGGGCTACTAACTCCGCCCCTGGTCGGCTATATAAATACTCACTCTCCATTTAAGCTCAACT
The DNA here is from genome assembly GCA_005239495.1 of Nicotiana undulata. Taxonomy (NCBI): domain Eukaryota; kingdom Viridiplantae; phylum Streptophyta; class Magnoliopsida; order Solanales; family Solanaceae; genus Nicotiana; species Nicotiana undulata. The sequence continues at coordinate 17,391 of ML246701.1, forward strand.
CATGTCATTATCATACCAATAACGCGTGTCACGTCACAATAGCCAATGGCGCAAAGCTACCGTGCGCTGGATTATGACTAAACGCCTTTAAATCACATGTATTATGAGGATTCATCATGGATTGAAAAATTTGCAAACCTACTGCAACCTTTGTCCTTTCCGAGCTGGGGAGTGGCAATACGAGCAAGCTCACTCGGGCAAAGTTTTTGTAGATAACTATTTTTTCCAATGGACCAAATAAGGGGGAAAAGGGCATTAATACTAAAGGATAACAGCATAAGTTGAACTCCAGATAACAATGAATACAACTAAAGCAAAGATTTGTATAAGCTCAAAATATAACAAAAAAAGCAGTCAGGTGTACTAAGTTCACGCGGGGTACGAGAAAGGACCGGACCACAAGGGCCTATTATAGCAACTCACCCTGCATTACTGCAAGAGACTGTTTCCACGTCTTGATTCTACGACCTCTTGGTCACATGGCAGCAACTTTATCAGTTGCGCCAAGATTCCCTTCTCAGAATTTAACAAAATTGAAAGAAAATTCAAAACCCAAAAATCATTAAATCTATCAAAAGGAAAGCATAGAACTTTCACATTAATATCAATTAAAACATTAGATCCTATAGAAGGGAAAAAGCACAAAACATGAAGAAAAACAACACTGAACAAGAAATATAAATTATATTTAAGAATTGATAAAAGAATGAGTTGAGATTAAAACCTCAGCCTCCGAAGCTCTCTGGTAAAAGGGTTTTAAGGTTTCTTCAAGATTATTTGAATCCGCCATTTTCTGTTAAAAAATCAAAGCGCCGTAGCTGAGGAAGACTTTGCAAATCAGCTTTCTCAGAAACTTATTAGCCAATAGAATGTTGCCTTTATTAAGAGGAATATTCTTTTACTTTTTTCTTTGCCTTTTTCTTTTTAGATAAGTTTAGGGGTGTTCACGTTTCGGTTTGGATCGGATTTTTATAAAAAATAATCAAATTAAGTAAGTCGATTTGTTAAATACTGAAACCAAATCAAACTAATTAAATCATTTTTTTATTGATTCGGTGTATGTATTTTTGTCGGTTTTTCAATTTTTTCTTAAATACGATACATACTCTACCAAACACAAATTTTAGCATTTACATTATTAACATACAGTATCAAACCAATTGCTTTTAATAAATATATCATTTACCAAGATATATTGATGATAATTAAACCAATAGCTATTGTGCTTTACAAATTAGCCAATAGAAATATAGAATGTTGCCTTTAGTAAGAGGAATATTGTTTTACTTTTTTCATTGCCTTTTTCTTTTTGGATAAGTTGGTAACCTTTTTTTCCCTTTTTCTTTTTTAGCTTTTGGCCTTGGGGCAGAGGCGTATGTAGAGTATACCCCTCGGGTTCATTTGAACTCAGTATTTATATCGCTGAACATATATTTATATGTAAAAATTTATTAAAATTGCAACAAAAGGTAGGTCAGAACCCATAACTTTAAAAATACAATGAGTTCAATACTAAAAATCTTTAAAATTGAACCCACAGAATGTAAATCCTGAATCCGCCTCTACCTTGGGGGTCGTTTGGTAACCGCGTGAGATAAAATTTGAGATTATTTTTTATTCTATATTCGATGAGGCGGAACTATATACAGAGAAGAGGGGTCATTGGACTTTGTTAACCTCGACAAAAGTTTTAGATATATATATGCATATATGTTGACAATGGTTATATATTTTGCCTGGAATCCTTAAGATTAAAAGTCCGATCATGTGCCCCGCCACTTTCAAATCTTGGGTCTTCCTTTGTGTTTGATTATAGCTATTAGTTAGTACCGATATAAATTTTATACCAATTTTTTTTGTATTAACTATCCAAGCGGAATAACAATCTTGGGATTATAATTCTGGAATTATTAATCCCTATTTTGTGAGCCAAACAACCCCTTATGGTTTTATTAGTACCGTTGCTTTTTTTCTTTTTTTGGTTGGCTCGAGATGTACAATTACGAAATTTTTTATTTTGCTTCTTGAATCCTAGGTAAAATTAATTTTCAATCCATTCAAAATGTGAAGAAATTATTATTTTTATACCGAAATGAAGCACTTTCATATACAAAGACAACCCAATACACTGAGCTCTCCCTACGCACACAAGAGTCCCAGAAAAGACCACAACATAGGTATACGGTCTATTGTGCGAAATATTACTTTGCATCATGTTGGCAAGAGACTGTTATGCACATGGTTCGGGAAAAGACCAATACCGTATAAGGTCAATTGTGTGAAACATTACTTCACATGTTAGCAAGAATCTGTTTCTACGGTTTGACCCGATGACCCGCTTTTACCATTACACCAAGGATTCCCCAATTTCACCTATCAATCTAACATAAAGATATAAAAAGGCAATGTCACAAGCCTTTTCATTCTTGTTTTATAGTAGCAGTCAGCTGGTTTTTGTTTCCCATGATTATAGTGTAGATTAGCTAAAGGGGAGTCTTAGTGTAACTGATAAAGTTGTTGTCATAACGGGTTCGAGCCATGAAAATAGACTCTTGCAGAAATGTAGGGTAAAACTGTGTACAAAAGACCCTTGTGGTCCGGCCCTTCCCCGGACCCCGCACGTAACGAGAGCTTAGTGCACCGGGCTGCACTTAATAGTATAGTTTGGTTAGCATACTTGCAGCAGCTACAAATCAAAACCTTTTATACACCTAAAGAGCAAATAGGCTTCAAATTCAAAATGAATATCAAGAAATTAGGACCAAGTTATGGTAAATTTCATCAGTACAAAATGAGTATCAAATATATATGTTTTCTTCACCACATATAACACTACATCCAATTTGAACCAGTCTATATACTTATTCATTGCTTAATTTCTAAGTTTGATCAAGGTTGTCCAAGAAGTGAAGGCCTGTAGAAAGCATGACTTTGCGCAATCTCAATCCGATCACGTGGATCGTTCAAGTTTTCATCTCTCAGTGCCTGAAGAATAGCCATTGGCCCTTGTTCCCTGGAAGTATAACAACCACATAGAGATGTTATCTCTTAAAAATGGAAAATCGCTCATCGTTCTCGTTTTCAAGTTTTACTAGCATGGTAGCAGTCCATTGTTTATGCACGTAACTATAAGAGTTTTAACGTATATACATTGAATGTGTGAAAGAATTTCTAAACTATCAGGTCACGTAAACGATAACTATAGGCAATTGCCCATAACAAGTGGAGTCAGTTACCTGGAAAACAAAGCAAACAACCTGATAAAACATGTTAAATTACATAGACAGTGTAAAAGCTCTTTATATCGCAAGTGTACATACGTTAAATTCTATCTATAACAACTCCTGCGCATTTTTTTTTCGAGTTCATATAATGGCATTAGCAACAAATTTCAAGCAACATCTATATGTTCTGTTGTGCAAAGACTTACCTTTTTATGAGTATCTTGTACAAAGTCTTCAAGATGGGGCACAGCTCAACTGGGGCAACCGGCTTATTCTCTCCGGGATGTAACACATTCAAGCTTGACTGACTTAGAAGTTCATAGAATGCGCCGACAGCAGAAACTCCCTATACAAGAGGTAAAAGAACGCGACTGGTTGGAAGCTTAGAAGTTCTTACAGAAAGAGACGGAGCTGAATATATTGATGCATTGGTAAAAATGAAAAAGAGCGATTGCGTAGGAAACTTCAGGATCAAAACTCAGTGTCCAGTCCAAACATCAAGTATCCATTTCCACTCGACAACTAGAATTAGAATGATGGCACTCATACATATTATTTTTTTCTTTCTTCCCATTTGTAAAAGAAAGAGAGACAAATGACGGTAATCCATGCTTATCAAGTCTTATGCATGCCATATATTGTAGATAGTACGTTTCTAGAAACATCCATAGGTTTTGTTAAGATTTTATTACCCATAGACTTTTGACAGCCTATGTTGCGCGGACTCTCTAAAATGATGCAGCACCCGTGTTGGATCCTCCAAAAATACATTACTTTTGAAGGATCCGACATGCACCCGGAAACATCTTTGGAGAGTACGAGCGACATAGTTGACAGCATATATGGTAATTTCTCAAAGAAGAAAGTCATTGCCAAAATCAAAGGCAAGTGTAAAGTTTCAGTCTCGTTGGCAATACTATTCTAGATCTCCTGAATTGATTGTCTGAAAAAATCGTGGGATCTAGTAATATATCAATAAGAAGAAAGATCCTAAGCTAAAATCTCAAAGCCATCGCGTGTCTATTGGTAAGTGCTCAACACCATACATACGCAGATTGAGTCCGTTGTAAAACAAAATAATTCTATTCTGTTAATAATGAGCACTCTATAAGAAGGTAGTATGTCGTCCACACTGAGCTAAGGTCCACACTTTAAATTTGACATTAAAGATGAGAGGCAGTAAAAAATGCAAACCTGGATTGTTCCTTTGCCACTAATGCTATCACCCATATCGAGACTCAGTTCTCCCTTAGCTATCATTTGACCATACCAAGCATTACGACCTTTCAACAACGTAACATACGTATCAGCTAGCAAAGGCCCTGCAAGCCTTTCTGGTTCTTCTGTCAACAAATACGTGATGAATATCATCTCCGATGTACAATGTGCAAAATATACTGATTTGCTCGTAGCACTCTCATTTGTTAGTGCAGCTACCATCCCTGGAATCGAAAACAAGGCAGAATATAGTCATAGAATTCGCGTTAGATTCCTAATTTTAGCTGGTTTCTTAATAATAAAGCTTGCTAGAAAACAGATGAAGAATCAAATAGGAATGGATTTAACTTGAAGAATAAAACCCTCAGACAAATGAACATTGAGATCGGCCAAGACTCACCAGCTCCAATAGCATAGACATTCTTCAAGCCTCCCATGACTTCATGTGTTACAAGGTCGCTGTTGTCCCAAACAATAAACTGAGGTTGCCTTAAGAACTTTGCAAGTGGTTTTCTCCATTTTTCTGATCCACAAATCCTAGCATTGGCATACTCTTTGTTGTAAATCTCCGAGGCGATATTTGGTCCACCAAGATAAAGGATGTTTTCCAATGGTACTCCAGCTGCAACGAGTTTACTATATCGTTAAGAAACTAAAAGGCTAAGCTTTTTCCTGTTCTTTTACAACTGCTAACATATCGATGAATGACTTCCATTTGTCTTTTTCCATTATATCATGTTTATGAGATATGCGAGGTGATGCATTAAAAGATATAAAAGGGATGTATACAGTCCCGTGTTAAGAAATGTCTAAAGCTACTCTCAACTTGAGAAACAAAAATCCACCTTTTAGACCGGCATCAGAAAATTTTAAAATTTCTAGAATCGCTCCATAGCGACAAGTTTTAGTTTGTTTAACAAACATGGGGATTCAAACAGCAATGAAGCACACCACATTACAACAACAACAACAACAACAACGACAACGACCCAGTAAAATCCCACAAGTGGGGTCTGGGGAGGGTAGTGTGTAACCATACCCCTACCCGAATGGAATAGAGAGGTTGTTTCTGATAGACCTCGGCTCAAGAGGACAGAAAAGACGAGAAGAGACAATATATTAGTACCATCAACAGAAACCATAGAGATAATAACAGCATCATAAGAACTAGAAAATAGATGAAATACAATAACAACGAGTAAATAAGGCCCGGTGTTATGAAAAAACAGAAGGATAGTGTGAACACAACATTAACCACTAGCCGTCTAAGCACACTACATTGCCCTGCATATTTTCTGAACAATCAATTTCACACTGAAGCAAATTCTATTTCATTTCTATTGGTTAAGTAAAGATTAGCTGGAAACAAGATTTAAACCAAGGCAAAGATTAAACCTTACTTGCCCGATTAATCATCTGCGTAGGAGTAATAATATGAGGAACTGGATCTAGTTCAGCCTCTATACCCTTTGCTAATGAAATGATAATTGGTACAGTTAGTCTTTCCTT
>ML246702.1:572-17868 GCA_005239495.1 Nicotiana undulata
GGGCCTCGGGTGGATTTCGGAAGGTTAACGGAATGAATTTCGGACAAAAGAAAGAAGGAAAATTGCAGAAAATTTCTGCAGATTTTGGATAGCAATTAGTGCGCGAGGAGCCTATTTTGGGAGCTTATATATCGTAATCTATAGGGAATCCGAAAATGTGCAAAAGAGGAAAGTTGTAGCTCTTACAATCTAGTTTTCAGAATGTTAAACCATGCATCATTTGGACATTTGTACTCAAATGTATGATCGGTTGAAGGTGGCTGGTCGAGCAGTTTCGATAGAATTTTCAGATGCACAGGGCCGACTTTAGAAGCTCATATCTCGGGATATATAAAGAGTTATATGGTGTACAACCTATCAAATTAAAGATCTTCGAGTCTAGTTTCTAAATCCTCAAACCGTTTGTTATTTGGATATTTCTACAAGAAGTTATGGGTGTCTTAACAGAAGGTGTTCAACAAGGGAATTTTAATAGGATGTACAACCTGTGCAGCACAAGTGCAAGGTACAACTCGATGAAGCAGGGGCAGATTCTTTAAACTCGAATTTTGGCCATTTCTTTCATTTCTTTCATTTGGCTTGGATGATTTTGGAGAGCATTTCAAGGGGGATTTCATCAAGCATCAAAGGTTAGTTGTTTCTACTTATTTCCAAGTTAAATACAAGATTCATTACATAGATTGGATATGAGAAATTGGAAAAAATGTGGGGAAATTGCAAGGAAACCTAGAATTGATAAAAGTTGATTTTAGCCATGAATTTGAGCATGAAAATTATAACAAATTGTATATTTGAGTTAGTAAAGTTATGGGTAGAATTTATCTTCGAGAAGATTCGGAATCCGGGACGTGTGGGCCCGAGGTCGAATTTTAGTGTTCTTGAAAGAAATGTAGGACATGTATAATTTGGCTTGGGAATTGGTTATTGAACGCTTATTGATGATAATGAATCCATTGTGACTAGATATTCCCGATTCGGAGTTGAACTCGAAAGGNAAAAGTAGGTATAGAGTCTTATTTGCTATGTGTAACTCATGTCCAACGTATAGGCGTGGTGACGAGTGCCTATGCGTTGCGGTCTAGCATGCCCGTGAGTCATCTGTGCTAAAGTTGCTATATTCTTAATATTTTTCTGAGTTGTGAAAGTGATACCTTGATGTGGTTTCATAATGAGGAGAGTTATTGAGTAATTTATATCGGTTGATGCTCACACTGTTGATATTATATTTATGATACGAGATATGCTATAGCTGAGACCCTTGTCGGGCACCGCTGAGTCGTAATTAATATTTTCTACTTGCTGGGATAATAGCGTTGTATTGATTAAATTCCATGCACTTGAGAATTTAAATGTTGACTTTCATATTATTGTTGCTTTTGAGTGATATTATATATGCACGAGGGGACATTCCGTGCTGAGTGATTGTGAGGTTATGCACGAGGGGACATTCCGTGCTGAGTGATATTATATATGCACGAGGGGACATTCCGTGCCGAGTGATTGTGAGGTTATGCACGAGGGGACATTCCGTGCCGAGTATTATTATTATGCACGAGGGGACATTCCGTGCCGAGTGATTGTGAGGATATGCACGAGGGGACATGCCGTGCCCTTTTCTGTTCTTTATATGCTTGAGAAGTTTAATTTCTGCCTGATCTTTACGATTCATTTATTACCCTATGTTGCTGTGCTAGTATATTGTTACCCCTATCTCCCCAGCTTGTTCTCCCCGCATCTGTTTTACTTGCCTATTCCTGTTGCCGTTTTTTTCCTGCTATTATATGAAATTGCACAGGTACATATGTGGTGTCGAATCTAGCCTCGTCACTACTTCGCCGAGGTTAGGCTCGACACTTACTCAGTACATGGGGTCGGTTGTACTGATGCTACACCTGCACTTCTTTATGATGTGCAGATTACGCAGCCGGACCTGGTGACCACTAATGTTCAGAGCACCCTATCAGTTACAGGAGACATCGAGGTAGACCGTAGACGTTCGTGGGCCTTGACGTCACCTTCTACCATCCACTTTCAGTTCTGTCTTATTTTGTATTTCAAAGACAACCTTATGTATTTATTTCAGACCTTTTGTTGTAGTAAACCTCTTAGACTAGTCCGTGGAGTCTGTGACACCAGTTCTGGGATATTATGTATATGGGTTGTATTTCGAAACTGCTATGTTATGTTTTGGTTTTTTGTTGGACTTCGCATTGTGGGCAATCGATGCCCCAGTCATTTTGCTCAGTTCTGTCATTGTTTATTTTTATTCAGTTAAAACGATGGCTTGTCTAGCAAGTTCACCGTTAGATGCAGTCATGGCCCGAAGGTGGGATTTCGGGGCATGACAATTTTATTGATAGGTGCAGGGACAGACTGCACAACATGAAGATTTTGGAGTCCTATGGAGTGGATTTCACCACATTTCAGTTAGAGGGCAGAGCTCGCAGGTGATGGCAGTCATATATTCTCAGCAGGCCAGCAGATTCTCCTCCTGTTACTTGGGATCAGTTCGACAGATACATTCCACCTTCTGAGAGGGAGGAGCTACGGGGTCAGTTTGAGCGACTAGAGTAGGGGAAGATGTCAGTGACTAATTATGAGGCTAGATTTTCCGAGTTATCTCGCCATGCCCTTATGATATTGTCTACTGATGTCGAGTGGGTGCGGCGGTTTGTGGTAGGCTTGCATCCAGGTATTAGGGCCTCTATGGCCCAAGAGGTGGAGATGGGTACCCCCTACTAGCTTGTAGTCGAGATAACTCGACGGATTGAGGGGTATCGGTTGAGGAGCAGGGAGCAGGGTCAGCAGGACAAGAGGGTCAGGTTCTCAGGAGGTTTCAGGGATGTTTCAGCTAGGATCAAGGGTCAGTTCGGGGGTGGTCAGCCCAGCAGACCTTCATATTTAGCACCCCCACTGCCCCCTCGAGGCGGTTCAGTGAGGCCTTAGTTCGGCGCTATGCCAGAGCGTTCCTATCATCCTCCACCCATCCAGGGTGCACCCAGTAGTTATTCCAGTCATCAGAGATCCTCTAGTTGCTATTTCAGTGCCTTACCAGAGGGTTCACACCGCCCTCCGACTATTCAGGGTTCCTCCTCTTTCGGGCAGCGGGCTGTAGCACCAGAAGGTTGTTTCGAGTGTGGGGAGCCGGGTCATGCGTGGAGGTATTGTCCCAGGTATCGGGGCAAGGCAGTGCAGCAGAGTTATCAGACTAGGAGTTCTGCACCAGCAGTCCGGCCACCTCGAGGTAGAGGACAGGTCGGCAGAGGTCGTCCTAGAGGGGGAGGCCAGTCAGGAGGAGGTCAGTTAGTTCCTGTTCACTCTGGGGGAGTTCAGTCCTCCGGAGCCTCAACCAGATTCTATGCCATTCCGGCCAGATCAGATGCAGTGGCCTCAGACGCCGTAATCATATGTATTATCTCAGTATGTGGTAGAGAGGCTTCGGTACTATTTAATCCAGGATCAATGTATTCATATGTTTCAGTGCTATTTTCTCATTTTCTGGGTGTCCTTCATGAGTCCTTGGGTTCTCCTATATATATGTCCACTCCTGTGGGTGATTCTGTGGTGGTAGACCGGGTCTACCGGTCTTGTGTGATCACTTTCTGCGGTTTCGATACCAGAGCAGATCTTTTATTGCTGGATATGATTGATTTTGAGGTTATCCTAGGCATGGATTGGCTATCTCCTTATCATTCCGTGTTAGATTTCCATGCCAAGACAGTCACTTTAGCCATGCCTGGGTCGCCTAGGCTAGAGTGGAGAGGTTCTTCACTCAGTGCCTCCAGCCGGGTCATTTCCTTCATGAAGGCTCGGCATATGATCGATAAGGCTTGTTTGGCTTACCTTGCTTATGTGCGGGACACCACCGCCGAGTCTTCGACCATTGATTAAGTGCCGGTGGTGCGAGAGTTTTCAGACGTATTTCCTTCAGATCTTCCAGGCATGCCTCCAGATCGAGATATTGATTTATGTATTGATTTAGCTCCAGATACTCAGCCTATTTCCATTCCCCCGTATCGTATGGCTCCTAAGGTGCTGAAAGAGTTAAAGGAGCAACTTGAGGAGTTGTTGGCTAAGGGGTTCATTAGGCCGAGTGTGTCGCCGTGGGGTGCTCCAGTCCTATTTGTGAAGAAGAAGGATGGGTCTATGCGAATGTGTATTGATTACCGCCAGCTGAATAAGGTTACTATTAAGAATAAGTATCCTCCACCGCGCATCGATGATTTATTTGACCAGTTGCAGGGTGCTCGTGTGTTTTCCAAGGTTGATTTGAGATCGGGTTATCATCAGTTGAAGATTCGGGCTTCAGATGTTCCGAAGACTGCATTTCGTACCAGATATGGCCATTATGAGTTCCTGGTGATGTCCTTTTGTTTAACTAATGCCCCAGTAGCATTCATCGACTTGATGAATAGGGTATTCCGTCCATATATTGATTCCTTCGCCATCGTCTTCATTGATGACATCTTGATTTATTCGCGGAGCCTGGGTGAGCATGAGCAACACTTGAGAGTTGTGCTCCAGACCTTGCGGGAACAGAAGCTGTATGCTAAGTTCTCCAAGTGCGAGTTCTGGTTAGATTCCGTGGAATTTTTGGGGCATGTGGTATCTGGAGAAGGTATCAAGGTTGATCCTCAGAAGATTGAGGCGGTTAAGAGCTGGCCGTGTCCTACTTCAGCTTCAGAGATCAGGAGTTTCTTGGGCCTAGCAGGCTATTATCGCCGATTCGTGGAGGGGTTCTCTTCTATTGCAGCTCCATTGACCAGATTGACTCAGAAGAATGCCCCGTTTCGGTGGTCCGACGAGTGTGAGGCGAGCTTTCAGAAGCTCAAGTCAGCTTTGACCTCAACACCAGTTCTGTCATTGCCTTTCGGTTCTGGGATGTACACTGTGTATTGCGACTCTTCATGCGTCGGGTTTGGATGTGTGCTGATGCAGGATGAAAAGGTTATTGCTTATGCTTCGCGCCAACTAAAGGTTCATAAAAAGAATTATCCTGTACACGACTTAGAGTTGGTGGCGATTGTTCATGCTTTGAAGATTTGGCGGCACTATTTGTATGGTGTGTCATGTGAGGTCTACACTGATCACCGCAGTTTGCAACATTTATTCAAGCAGAGGGACCTTAATTTGATGCAACGGAGATGGCTTGAGTTGTTAAAAGATTATGATCTCACTATTTCGTATCACCCGGGCAAGGCGAATGTAGTAGCAGATTCTTTGAGCAGGAGGGCAACGAGTATGGGTAGCTTGGCCTACATTGCTGCGGTAGAGAGACCTTTAGCCTTGGACATTCAGTCCTTCGCCAATCGCCTTGTGAGATTGGACCTTTCGGAGCCTCGTCGAGTTTTGGCTCATGTAGTTGCTCAGTCTTCATTGTTGGGGGAGATTAAGGCTCGTCAGTTTGATGATCCATGAATTTCCGAGCTTCGGGATACGGTGGTCCAGGGCAGGACCAAGGAGGTTACTTTGGGCGAGGATGGTGTCTTGAGGCTCCAGGGCCGTTTATGTGTTCCTAATATTGATGGCCTGAGGAAGAGAATTTTAGAAGAGGCCCACAGTTCCCGGTATTCTGTTCATCCGGGTGCGACAAAGATGTACCTTGATTTGAAACAACACTACTGGTGGAGGCGGATGAAGAAAGATATAGTACAGTATGTGGCTAGGTGTCTCAATTGTCAGCAGGTCAAGTGTGAGCACCAGAGGCCAGGAGGCTTGTTTCAGCAGATGCCCATTCCTGAGTGGAAATGGGAGCGCATCACCATGGACTTTGTGGTTGGATTGCCTCGGACGTTGCGGAAGGTTGACGCGGTTTGGGTCATTGTGGATAGATTGACCAAATCGGCGCATTTCATTCCTGTGGCTACTACTTATACTACAGAGAGGCTGGCTCAAATTTATGTTAGGGAGATAGTCCGGTTGCACGGTGTGCCTGTGTCCATTATATCAGATCGAGGTCCTCAGTTCATCTCGCACTTCTGGAGAGCATTGCACAGTGAGATGGGCACTTAGATAGATCTTAGCTCAGCATTCCACCCTCAGACTGATGGTCAGTTGGAGCGTACGGTTCAGATTTTGGAGGATACGATTAGGGCTTGTGTGATTGACTTTGGCGGTCAATGGGACCAGTTCTTGCCTTTGGCAGAGTTTGCATACAATAACAGTTATCAGTCCACCATCGAGATGGCTCCATTCGAGGCTTTATATGGCCGGCGATGTCGTTCTCCTATCTGGTGGTTTGAGCCTGGCAAGGCCAAGTTATATGGCACAGATCTGGTGAGAGATGCTTTGGATAGGGTGAAGATTATTCAGGAGAGACTCCGCACAGCTCAGTCCAGACAGAAGAGTTACGCAGATCAGCGGGTGCGTGATGTAGCATTTATGGAGGGAGATAAGGTTATGTTGAAGGTTTCGCCGATGAAGGGCGTTATGAGATTCGGGAAGAAGGTCAAGTTAAGGCCCAGGTTTATAGGCCCTTTCGAGGTGTTGAGGCGAGTCGGGGAGGTTTCTTATGAGCTCACTTTACCTCCCGCCTTATCAGGAGTTCATCCGATATTTCATGTATCCATGCTCCGGAGATATCATGCCGATTTATCTCACGTGATTGATTTCAGCACTATTAAGTTAGATGAGAAGTTGGGAGTCCGAGGAGGACATGCGGAGCAGGTATCCACAGCTATTCGGCACTTCAGGTACGATTCTACGTCCGTTTGAGGACGAATGTTTGTTTTAGAGGGGGAGATTGTGATGACCCGAAAGGTCATCTTATGTAAAGATAATTATGACAGTGTTCCGAGGCCCTGAAAGCCTCGGTTAATCTCACCTCGATGTGCGTGCGCAGCCCAGGCGCGTAGCCGGGAAGCCTTTATGTGGAAACTGGATAAAGAGTTGAATTTATGATAATTAATTAAATAAAGTTGACTTTGGTCAACATTTTTGGTAAATGGACCCGAATTCGTGATCTGACTGTCCCGGGAGGTCCGTAGGAAAATATGGGACTTGGGCGTATGCCCGGAATCGAATTCCGAGGACCCAAGTCCGAGAAATGAATTTTAAAGAAAATTATTTTCTTAAAATAATAAAGGCTTATAAAAATGAACCTTGATGTGAAGCCTATGCCGTCAGGCACGTATTATGGTTTCGGAGCCCGGAACAGGTTCAATATGTGTTATTTAAGTTATCTGTGAAATTTGGTAAGAAACAGACTTGATTTGACGGGTTTCAGATCAAAATGGGAAAATTTAGAGTTAATGAAGTTTTGAGGATTTTCATAGAAGTTGAAATTTGGTTTGGAATGTGATTTTTATGTTCTCGAGGTTCGAATGAAATTCCGAGACCGGGGATAGTTCCGTTATGTCATTCACGACTTGTCTGCAAAATTTGGGGTCATTCCGGGTAGTATAGGTCGGTCCGGCGCGTTGTTATAGAAATCAAGAACCTAGAAATCCTTAAGTTTTATCCTAGGGGTTTTGAGGGGTGATTATTAGATTTAGCGTTGTTTTGGGTGTTCCGAAGGCTCGAGTGAGTTCGTATTATTAGTTAGAATTTGTTGGTATAGTTGGGCGGGGGCTCAGGTGGGCCCAGGTGCCTCCCGGACACCACACGAGGCCAAAAACCAGCTGAAGATGCAGCTGGTGCACCTGATATGGTGTGACCGCAGGTGCGGCTGCCCAGCCGCAGGTGCGAGACCGCTCCTACGGTCCCAGCCTCACAGGTGCGAAGGTTCCGCAAGTGCAGGTCCTCTTCTGCATGAGCGGAACCGTAGGTGCAGTCTCCAGCTCCGCAGGTGCGACCCCAGCCCTTCTTGCCAAATTCTGCAGGTGCGAGCCCCAGCTTGCAGGTGCGAGACCGCAGGTGTGGTCCTCGAGCCGCAGGTGCGGAAGCCCTGTAGTCCAGGCAGTGATATTTCATTTAAACACGGTATTGAGTCATTTCTTCCATTTTCCATCTTCTTCCTTGGGTTATTTGGGAGCTTCCAAGAGGGCCTTCAACCTAGTACTTGAGGTGAGTAAATTCCCTATCTAACATTAATTTCAAACATTAATTCCTAGTCAAATTCCCTACTAAATTATCTAAAATCATAGAATTAGGTATTAATTTTATGGTTCTTGAGGGTTTTGTGATTTTCCATTTTAGGCCATGAATTCAAGTAGAAACCACACATTAATGATCCTTAGGCTTCGGGTGAGTGATCCCTTTGAGAATTTTGGAATTTAAACATGCGGGACCGGGGTTGGAATTTGGGAATTCTTCAAGAATAGCGATTTTAGTAAATAACCAAGATAATTTCCCATATTATGCATGCATTGATATTATTTTACACCCTTTTGGCTAGTAGCGAGTCCTCGGGTGTAGAATTCGGAGTTTCGGGTGCAATTTCGGTCCGAGAGGTAGATTCAACACGAGGTGAGTCTCCTTTCTAACCTTGTAAGAGGGAATTGTCCCCATATGTGGTGTTTATGCTATGTGTAAATTGTTTGGGGGCTACGTACGCGCCAAGTGACGAGAGTCCGTATGTAGCAGCTATTATTGTTTTGTCCGAGTAGTTAGGCCCACATCATGCCTTGTATTCTCCATCGTAATGCTTTATATGCCTTATATACTTCCTCGTAATGCCTTATATACTTCCTTGAAATGCTCTATATGATTCATTGTGATGCCATATGTACTATGAGATTATGTTTTGTATAGTATTGTTCCTCTGAGGCTTTATGGATAGTTGTTGAAAGGAAAGGAATTTGTTATGGAAGAAAGTAATTGAAATATATATGGGATCGGGCCGTACGCCACGACAGAGTTGAAAAGAAATTGAATTATATATGGGATCGGGCCGTACGCCACGGCAGAGTTGAAAAGAAATTGAAATATATATGGGATCGGGTCGTACGCCACGACAGTGTTGAGGAATATTTGTGATATATACGGGATCGGGCCGTACGCCACGACAGTGTTGAGAAATACTTGAAATACATATGGGATCAGGCTGTACGCCACGGCGAGTTTAGAAGGTACCTTATGGGAGCGGGCCGTAATCCACGGCGGATCTAAGAATTTGAGATTATTGTTTCGTTCGGTGGTCTTACCTTTGAAAGTGCTTTATTGTTTAGTTCAGTAGTTGTTCGAATTTCTGCTTTAGATATGTACTTGTTGTTTATTTCCTGACATGCCTACTGTATTTCGTTATATTCTATCATATTTTATTACTGTTGGACCTTAGTGAGTATCGAGTCGACCTCTCGTCACTACTTCTTCGAGTTTAGGCGGGATACTCACTGGGTACATATTTATTTAATATGTACTCATGCTGCACTTCTGTACTTAACTGTACAGGTTCTGAGGCTGGTGCTTCTGGTTATTATACCGGAGATAGACCCTGAGCTCGTGGACCTGACTTCACGGTGAGCTGCATCCTCTGGCGATTCTCAGCAGCACCATGGAGCTTTCACTTACTTTTGTTATTTTCCCTGTCTATTTCTCCAGACTGTGGATTTGTATATATATTACTTTCCTTTGTATATTCCATTAGTATGACCATGACACTCGTGACACTAGTTCCTGGCACACGCGTAGTGTATGTATATATTTTGGGTTTTGGTTGTACAGGCATGCATACGCTTTATTTTTGGCCATGTAGTGTTATGCTTTATTTCCATGTCAAGCTATCATCATGTTTAAACTGTTTAAAATTTGTAAATGTTGACTTGTTTAATTAAATGGGAAGGGTAACACTTAGTGTAGTTTGTGTTGGCTTGCCTAACCCCGTCGTTGGGCGCCATCACGACCTGGATTAGGATTCTGGGTCGTGACAGTAATAAAAGCGTTTTCTCAGCGTCTTCCTCGTCCATCCAAATCTGGTGGTAACCAGCAAAGCAATCCACGAACGACTGGAGTTCATGCTTGGCACAATTGTCAATCAGGATGTGTATGTTTGTAAGAGGGAAATCATCCTTCGGACTGGCCCGGTTGAGATCCCGGTAGTCGACACAAACCCTGACATTTCCATCTTTCTTAGGCACTAGCACGATGTTGGATAGCCATGTCGGATATTCAACCACCCGGAAAACCTTGGCGTTGATTTGCTTGGTAACTTCCTATTTGATTTTCAAACTCATGTCAGGCTTGAACTTTCTGAGCTTCTATTTTACCGGCGAGCACATTGGATTGGTTGGAAGCTTGTGAGCCACAATGGATGTAATTAGACCAGTCATGTCATCGTACGACCATGCAAATATGTCTTCATATTCTTTCAAGAATTATGTGTATTCCTCTATCTCGGATGGTGATAAGTGAAAGCTGATGCGAGTTTCTTTGGTGATTTCTAAATCTCCCAAGTTGACAATCTCAATCTCGTTCAGGTTGGACTTAGGTCTGTTATCGAAATCTTCAACTTCTCTGACAATTTCATCAGGTATGATATCATCTTCTTCTTCTGAATCACTATCCATTTGTTGCGTTGTCTCGTTGCATGTCACAGTCGTTGGTTCATCAAGATAGGAAATAGTAATGCTGTATAGATAGAAGTAATGAGAAAAAATGGTAATAATAAATATTGATTCATTAAACATAAAGAGAGCTGTTGATAATTTAAACAAATGATTTAGAACATTGGAGATCTTATTGAAAAATGGAAATGTGAAAAGGAAATCATTAGTAAAATAAAAATAGGCGATGCTTGTTCAGCCTTGCTACCCCAGGACTCGTCGGGCCCTAGATGTTCTGACAGTTCAATTCTTATAAATGACCCTTTGCTCACGGCTTGGATGGAAGGGCCTTCCTCTTCCTCCTCCTCAACAGTGACGCAACAGTCCATATCATCATCTTCCAAGAATAGATTCTTCAAGGCTGCCAATGCTTCTTCTTCTTCTGACCCCAATATGATATCGGCATGCTCCAGATGTGGTATTGGCTGTTCCATGGGTAATAAGGATCGTGCCATGGTGGCGACCAGTTCTTGTATTCATGCCATGTATATTTGTATCCCAGACCAAAAGTGGTGCCATGGCGCTTGAGCTGTATTGGCTTGGAGATTCCCTGAAGATCCTTGCCGAGTCCTTTTCCAGGCTCGTACCCACAGTATGCTCTCGATCTTACTATCCCACCACTTGTATTTGTCTATTGCATTGACTCGCTCGATATGGTGGTAGGTTTCTCCACCCAACATTCTTCTACCTTCCACCACCGGGATGGTCAGGAGACTATAGATAGGATTGCTTCCATCTCCATGGATGATCACTTCCTAGTGTTTCCATTCAAATTTCACTACTTGATGTAAGGTTGATTCCACAGCCCTAGCGGCATGTATCCATGGCCATCCAAATAACAGGTTGTAGGATACCGATATGTCTATCACCTGAAAATCAACCTCGAACCATGTAGGTCCCATTTGCAAACAAAGACTGATCTCACCAATGGTAGACCTTTAAGAACCGCCGAAAGCTTTTACATTCATAGACCCTTCTCTGATATCGTACAACCCTTTGCCAAATTTCTTGAGAGTTTTCAATGGAAAAATGTTGAGGCTGGATCCCCCGTCAATTAGAATCCTGGTGATGAAGTGGTCCTCATATTGCACAGTCATGTGCAATACTTTGTTATGACTTAACCCTTCAGGTGGCAGTTCTTCCTCGTGGAAAGTGATCTTATGACTCTCCAACACTTGACCTACCATGTTGGCCATTTCCCCGCAGGTGATGTTGTTTGGCACATACGCTTCGTTAAACACTTTCATCAGAGCATTCCTGTGCGTCTCTAAATTCTGCTACAATGACAGAATGGATATCTGGGCTGAGGTTTTGTTCAACTGATCGATGACTGAGTATTCTTTAGCCTGCACCTTCATCCAAAGATCATCTGGGCCTGTCTCAATGATGGGAGGCCTGCTGGAAGCCTGCTTGCTAGATTCTGCCAAATGTTCAGGCGTATAGACCTTGCCGATCCTTGTCATTCCTTGTGCGGCAACGACTTCTTCTATCTTGATTTTACCTTTCCTTCTTGCCTAAGCCACGTAATCCCAGGATACAACATTGGTGTAGAAAGGTGGCTGGTTGACACCGTCGCAGTGATTGGTGCAACTACTTTCACTTCAAATGGAACATGTGTCTCAGCAGGTGGCATTACTTTGACCTCAAACGACACAGGTGTATCTGTGGGTGGTGCCTCTTCAAACTTGAATGGGAATGCCGTAGCTACCTCAACATCTCCGGATGGCTGAATCTGGACTATGATAGGATTAAGAGTGACTGCCGGCTTCTTTGGATCATCACCTTCTTTGATCAACCCGATCGACCCCTCTAGGTCCCAATCTTCTTCTATTTCGATCATGTTGATGCCTCCACCCCTATGGTCTAGAAGCGGATTGTTGTGGACATTGGGAGTATCTTCCTTTGCTTGAATGATCTTGTTATCACTCAAAGACCGAATCTTATCTTTCAGTGAGCGGCATTCGTCAATTGTATGTCCCTTTATGTCGGAATGATATGCGTAGGTTTTATTTGGATTAACCCATTGAGAGGGAATCTCAAGGTTTACAACAAGGATATGAGTGACATAACCAGCAGCTTTCAGTATTTCATATAGCTGGTCGATAGGTTCAGTAATGGCAGTGTATTGTTTGGGCGGCCTACGGTCAAAAATGGGTCGAGGTCTTAGAAATTTTTGGCGAGCAGGGGGTGGCTTAAAGTGAGATGGTTGCGAGTTGAATGCATGATAGACAGGAGCTGGTTGGGTATATCTGGTAGAAGTAGGGTGATAGGTAGGTGGTGGAGATGACTGATATGTTGGTGGAGGTGCTGACTGATATGTTGGTGGGGCTGTTTGGTATGTGAGTGGAGAAGTTCGGTATACCAATGGGGATTTGGGTCCCTGTGCAACCATTACCATTCCTGCGTTTTTCTTCTTGGATATGCCACCAGACTGCAGGGCCTTGTTCATGGCCTGTAGTGCTTCAAAATTGGTGACCATTCCACTTTTAATCCCTTCTTCAATTCTCTCACCTAACTTGATGATGTCAGAGAATTTGTGGTTTTCAATCAACATCAGCCACTCATAATACTGCGGGTCTTGTGCCCGGAGAAAGAATTTGTTCATTTGTTCTTCATCTAGGGCAGGCCTGACCTTAGCTGCTTTAGATCTCCAACGAGTAGCATACTCGCGAAAAGTTTCTGTGGGCTTCTTCTTAAGATTCTGAATATAAAATACATCTAGAGCATTCTCCGTATTGAACCTGAATCGGTCCATGAAGTCTGATGCCATAATCACCCAATTGGACCACTTCTTGGGGTCTTGGCTGATGTACCAAGATAAAGCATCCCCTGTGAGGCTCCTCATGAATAACTTCATGCGAATCTTTTCATCTCTTCCCACTCCAACAAATTTATCACAATCGGTCCTCAGATGGACCCTAGGATCACCCATACCGTAACAAATCTCAAACTTAGGAGGTTTGTAACCCTCGGGTAGTTCAACATCGGGTTGTATGCAAAGATCTTCATAGTTCAGCCTTTCAACCCTCTTGCTTCCTTCAACACCTTGAACTTGGCTAGTCAACTTCTTGAGTTCTTCAGCCAAATTCTTGATAACCATATCCTTCTCACTAGATTCGGGTGTGTAAGAAATGGGTTGGGTGGAGTGAGGTAGAGTCTCCACGTAGATGGGGTTATGATGGCATGGTGCCTGGGTATAGAGGTGGTCATTTTTGGAGTTTTGGGGTTCAGGGACGATCAATGGGGTATTTCTCGGAGTGTGGCAAGTGTTGCATTGTGGCGAAATAGTCGGTTTTTTTGGTGGAGTTGCATGGTGATGAGTTGTGGGAGGATTCTGTTTGTTTGGTGTGTTCTGAAGAGGTTTTGGGTTTTGGGTGTTTGGATGATGGGCATCTGGAATACTGAGTGAGAAGGATAGATTTGCCAAATTCCGGACAAGATCAAGCTCCCCTCGGAGCTTCAACAACCTTTGCTCAAGTTGCGACATAGCGTCATTCTGGACCTGAGTACCTTCACTGTCAGAAACTTCTGTTCATTTCGCTCTTACTGTGTTTTCTTTCCTGATATTGCTCAAATCTTCCATTTTTCCTTTGCCTTTCCTTTTTCCTTTAGGTGGACTAGGAGGAGGAGAAGGCGGAGGGCCCATGGATCTTGTGTAGTATGATGATGATGCCAGAATGAACGAACCAACCTTTGGGGAGGGGAATAGTCAAAAGAAAGAAAAAAACAAAAACAAAAACAACAGGTAGCCAAGTCAGTGAGGGTTATGAGAAACATTGCAGTATTTAACACATAGTGCAGGAATAAAGAGTGTCCTAATTTGGGAGCCTCCTTGTGCCCGAGGTAGGCCTAGCGACAAGTTGATTTGGAGAACTTAGATGTCAAAATGCTTCATTTCATTCAATATAAATAGACGAATCCAAAACGACACTAAAATAGTAAGCAGGAAATAAAGTCACTAAGGGTCATTGGCCTTATTACATTGATAAAAGCAAAAAGGAAAATCTATCCTACTTGATCCCAGACGGACCTTCCCCAGATTCGGCATCTTTGATCCCATCGAATAGATTCTGTAGCTCACGCAGTCCTAGCAGTAGGTATGCTCTGGCCAGATGCCCTCCTCCATTTCCCTCAACTTCTGACAGTCTTCAACCCTTTTGATGATTTTACCTTCCAGCTCTACTATGCCCCGCTCCAAGTATTCCAGCTTCTTGTTGGAACGAATGGCCATGTATTTCCATTCCTCAATCAACCTTTTGTTGGTTTCATGTATCTCTCGGTGCTCGTTATCAGACTCGTGGACCCTCTTGCGCAACCCATTGTACTTGACCTAAGCCTCGACACTCTCGTCTATGATTCTGTGGCCTCGACTGATCCCTGGCCTGATTAATCCATCCAAGTCGTCTTCTAACCACGCCGGATACAAGGGTGCACATCCTGTGTGGTACCTGTCTGGTTCAATTGTGTTCTTCTCCATTATGATTTTACAGTGCCACATGTGTTGGGCTTGGCACTTGTAGGGAATATCATCATCTTTGAAATCAGCTCGGAAATAGATCATCTTGTCGACCCTTGGAACAACTTGCTTTCTCCCTGCTTGTCTCATGACTCGGAGAGGAACGTAAGGATATATCCCCCTTAACCCAATTAGCACTAGGTGTGGTGCATCTCTGGACCTGATGATGAATTCGTCCATTGGGAACCACTCGAACATCCACTGTACCTGCTCCTCAGTGAGATTATCAAAGAATTCTACCCACTCATTGGCAGTCTCTGGTTGGGCAAACCTGTCGGGAATATATGTCATCCGCTTGGGGTGATGGAAGGCAATGTGATCATTCCACGCCCTTCGGGGAAGTTCTTGGTGGTATTGTCCCTTTGGAGATATTCTAAGAGCCATAGTTGTAGTAACATATTGCAGCCCTAGAAGTGCTTAGCTCCTCTTTAATAGCGTTCCAGAGCTCGGTAAATGTCTGCTATGATCATTGGGACAATGCTGAAGGCTTTCCCATCAATCCCCTCCATCAAAGCCTTGGTTACCATGGCTAGCCTAGTGTGGATACTTTCCTTCTTTGTTGGAAATACTATCAATCCCAGAAAACATGCAATGAAAACAAATACCCTACGGTGCATATGTCCCAAAGATGTATGATAAATTCGTCGTGATAGGTACGGTACGATTTGCTGTGACCGTACCTTTCATATAAGTACTCAAAGGGTATGTCTGACTGTTCAAACACTCTAACTCAGCGTTCTTCTTCAGACCCATCATTTTCAGTAAGCCTTTGCCTTTGCGGTTTTCAGGTATCAGCAACCCAGGGGTTTCTCAGGCTAACCCAGCTAATCCTCCTATTTCTTCTAGTAGTGGTGTCATCTCAATGTTCCCAAAACGGAACACAGCTCTTTCATTATCCCAAAATAAGTTGGCAACCTCAATCAACATGTTGTTGGGTTGGATGTCTAGGAGAGATGGTAAGTTACCAGGTATTTCTTGACATGTTTCTTATCACTTGAGTGAAGATCCTCCCACCAGTTCAGGAGCATTGGAGGGATGGTGTTGACCATGCCGAATCTAGGGACCTCGTGCCTCATATTTTTGCAAGACAAACATAGTTAGGCCCTTAACCCCGTCAGACTCGACTATTTATACATTTATGATTAGCATACAAGCATTTAGTTCTCCAAATGAATGCAAAAAATGTGATTATGTCCGTTGGGATTATGAAAACCTGGTGGACTTTGGACAAGGCTGTCTTAAAGGGTTATTGTGCGGACAACACATTAACCCAGCTAGGTTTGACCATGATGCATGTATAGTATAATAGAGTAAGGTTTATATGGGGTTTTAGACTGGTACCCTTGACCGAAAAACTCAAGGGGGAAGGCACGGAACCATCGACTGCACCGCTGATCGACTGGTTTTACCACAAATAAGCCTTTCCGAATTCAAGGGTGACAAAATAGGAAGAGTGCAACCACTCATCAAGCGTTGCTATAGGATTTGTATTGACACGAGTGGGGTATGATGTTGAGCATGATTATGCAACAATAAAATAAGCAATAAAGGCATGTTGACATGTATTTGCACGTTATGAAAGCTATAAATACAACAATTGTAATTTAAAAGCGATTACAAAGGGAAACAAGGAAACATGTCAGTTTTGCTTTTGAGAAAGATTAAATACTTGAAATAAATAAACAATTAATTGCACATAAAGGGAAGGGGAAAGGTTTCAAATATTAACAAAGTAAAGGTATAAATTCACAAAGCAGTTTGAAGTGGTAAAAGCCTGAAATCCCCAGCAGAGTCGCCATGCTGTCGCGCCCCCTTTTTCCCCTCTCCTTTCGGATCGGTCAGGGTTTTTGACATTATTGGGACAACTCGCTTCCTTTTGGGAAAGGGGTATATAAAGGAATTGAAGAGTCGCCACCTAACAAATTAAGGTGCGTTAGGTCACCTACTAAGGGTCATTTACAACACAGATTTGAATAACCAGAGATTGGGTAAGGGCTTGAAATTACTTCAAGGGGAAGGTGTTAGACACCCCTTAAAGTCCACAACTGTGGTTCCCGTCCAAACAAGCTTTGTGAATTTTAAGACAAGTAGCACATAATGAAATCATATAGGTAGAAGAGATAAAGGGCTTTGAAAAGGTTCGAAGTCTAAGAACACATATGTGTTAAAGTTTAGAAGATCTGAAGTCTAAACACATGTAGAAGATTCTTTAAAGGATTTATAGCCTATGCAAATATATATAAGGAATAAGGGGGGGGGGGGGGGCCCAAAGTTGTTTTTTCTATATTATCATATGGGA
>ML246702.1:18361-50304 GCA_005239495.1 Nicotiana undulata
TTTATTCTATAGTATCACATCGGTACAATGCCCGGTAATCACTCCTCAGAAGAGGGGCTACACGTGGCATTAGCGCACTGGTCATCATATCCATATCCACCCTTTCCCACCCCATAGCGGTTATTAAGCGAGTTTTATTTAACGACCTCTATTGCGTGCTGTTACCCGTTCCTTAGTAATTGTCCTGGAGGAAATTAGGACCTCTACCTATAGGAAGTTCTAGACAGACTCCTAAGGTTAAAAGGAGAAAATACTAGGCGACATGCAAGAACAAATAGGACTATAACAAATAAGAGCAGAGAAAGGCAGTTAAGAGGCTCAGATTTACCTCCACAAGTAATGCACATAAACAGCACAACTCAAACACACACACAAAGGCATTTTATTAGACAAGATCCTAAGGCATGATGTCTAAGTGAATATCAGAACACAAGAGATATGTAGAATTAGTTTTTTAAACTCAAAAGTAGGGGCCCTAATCAGTTTGCCTACTGATTTTTAAGCCTGTTAGCCATTAAGCAGTAAACACAAAATAAGAAAGAGACAATTTTCTAGTTTTTATAAAGGTTGAATACCTAAGGCTTGCCTAGGAGTAGGATAATGCACAATGATCACCAGAATTGTTAAAAAACTGTTTAGAAGTTGTTATTCTTAAAGCATGTTGTTCTAAGTTTTACAAAATATGTAGGGATTATTTCCAGTTTATTTAAAACAAGGTGGTCAAATATGAGGTTGTTTTATGTCTTTTTCATGCATCAGTAATTTAACTATGCGTTTTAAACGAGAACTAAGAGCATGGTATCTACTACATTCATAAAGATGCAGAATGATTAAGATATGATTCCTAAAAGCATGATCTCTAAGTGCATATAGAATTGCTGAGTTGTTTAGCACGATTTGTGTAGTTTACATTAATTATCCTAAGAACAGGATTTCTAAATGATAAATGTAAACATGAAACATTGGCAATATGATGCTGAAGCAGTACCTAAGGACATGGGTTCTAATGTAAGGGACAAAATTTACAAAGGCATGATTGCACGGAGCATGGGTTATGAATGCACATGAGTAACAACTCTTTGTTAATGCTGCTATTTAGCCTAGAAGCATGATTTATAGGTGATAAAAATAGTGTCAAATGAGATGCTGAAACAGTGTACATGAGACCTAAGAAAATGGTGTCTAATGCATGATGTACTCAGAATGTATTGATCATAAACATGGATTCTAATGCACGTATAGGAAATGTAAACCTAAGGAATGGTTTCTACCCATTGATATAACATAGATAGCTACCCTCTCCTTTTTCACTAGCCATCCCCAATATTCGCTTATAATAATTATTACAAACCAATATTGAATGAATTACATAAAGTAGATAAAGGAAAATAAGAAGTTACACTATGGGGAGCCTGAAAACAGGCCCATATTATACCAAAACTGCCCAGAACATCATGTGCCAAATGTTTCGTGGCCTTTCTCATATACGGGTGTGTCAGAGTTCCCTAAGGACCTCAAGGGATCCCGAGCAGTTCTCACACCCAGATTTCACAATCATAATTGAGTAAGTGCAGTGGGGAAGAGCCAACCCCAATGCATCAAAGTTTAGAGGGATCTCATAAGGATCCCTAAGCAGTCACACATTGGAGGGGAAGAACTTAAGGACCTAAGAATAGAGTGAGAGTGCTTTGACATAGTTTTGAAAGGGTCTTAGTAGGGAAACAATGTTCAAATGGACTTAGTTGAAATAGTTTCTGTAAAATAAGAGAGTTGTTTAGTAAACAACCTTTTGAAAACAGTTGTGGAATCACATAAATATCATACCAATCATGGAACCAAAACATGTTACTCAAAGAACAACCTTCACACAGGGTAATGGGGATTGGGGAAAAATATAGCATGTAGGACAAATACATAACAAGCAGAGATCCTCTGCACTTGGTACAGGTAGTAAGACATAGATTCAGGGGTGTC
Organism: Nicotiana undulata; assembly: GCA_005239495.1. Taxonomy (NCBI): domain Eukaryota; kingdom Viridiplantae; phylum Streptophyta; class Magnoliopsida; order Solanales; family Solanaceae; genus Nicotiana; species Nicotiana undulata. Next base: position 20,336 of record ML246702.1, read on the forward strand.
AATTAGAACACAACTGTAGAATCAGAGATTCTTTAGGGGGTTCATGGGGGTTGGGAGACAGTATACTAAACATGCTCGAGCATAACATTAAGATAACTTAAGACAATAGCCTACTAGGTGCATATCAGGACTAAGCAGCAATACACAAACATAGGGTAAAGTCAGATAAGAGCATGCTGACCCTAAATAGATAATACATAACTAACATAAAGAGGTTAATTAAATGTTGAGCAACAGAACCAGGGATAGAAACAAATCAGGAACATGGTGAACTGAAGGAGCAAAAGAAACATATTGTTTTTGAGACTTAAATTGAAATTAGGACATACCAGTAGAGAGACAATAAACACAAAAATGAAGAGCAAGAGAGTGTAGTAGTCAGCCTTGGCTTACAGCCGGCTGACTTAGAACAATATTGAGTAACCAGAGAAAAGAGAGTGATAGCAGAAGAGAGTTTTTGTGTGAGAGATAGTTAGAACCAATGTGTCGTGTGTTTGTGTTATTGAGAGAACATGTATATATAGTCTGAAACTAGGTAGAATAGTTAGGTAAGAATCAATAGTCAAGCAGTGATTAGGGAATTAGGTACCAATTAGTATAAAATCAGCATAGATACTCCCTTAATTGAAGGAGTTAACTTCAAACGGTAATAGGCAGATATTAAATAAGAAAAGACACCATATGTGACTGGAATATAACACATAAGGAAATAATTCAACAATAGTGCAAGTATAGGACATGTAATCAAGGCTAGGTACATAATATTCTAATTAAGGAAAATACATATAAATCATTTGACAATATAGTCGAACATATAGTAAGACAAGAAATAAACTAAATGTTGAAAATAAGTAGAGAATATCATATAAATCGTAGGGAATCAAGGATTCAAAATAGAAAACATAGTATTAATTAAAGGAAAATACCACAGATGAACGGAGTAAACATAATATAGGCAGGAATAGGAAGAGTAGGGTAAAAGAATCACATAAGTCAGGGATTCAAACTAGAACCTAGAACTGATTAGGGGAATTAACACAAATTTTCCGAGAATAAGCGAAACAACCACATAACAGGCAAGAATCAGAAACCCTAATAAGCCAAATAGGGTAAAAATCATACAAAATCTGGGATTCGTATAGAGCATAGTATGAATTAACAAAATAAACATGATATAGGTGGAATAAGCAACAATCAGGAACCCTAATGAGCATAATAGGGTAAAATCACAGAAACTCATAACGTTCATGAGAAACAGGCACACACACAGATTAAACAGACATATTATCAAAGACAGTCTCAAAAAATTAGGGCTTTTAATATAATGAATCAGGTAAAAAGGAAAAACATAAGTAAGTCATTCAAACATAGTAGAAATTATAGAACAACCTTAAAATCAGAAGAAGAATCGTTTTTGAAAAGGGGTTAAGAAACCCTAGTTTGAAGACGAAGAGGCGTTTTAGAAAAATTAGAAAATTCTTTAAGAAAATAGTAAAGATAACTCGAATAGACTCAGATCTGTTACAAATCTAAGAAGTCAAGAGCTAAAGTTAGGGTTTCAGAGAGAGATAACCCAGAGATGAGAGAATCAGGCTTAGAAACCATAGTTTTTATCCGGAGATAGAAGGATCTTAGTCGGACGGCCAAGAATGGCCTGAGAATGGCATGAGAGGCCATGGGTGTGAGTTGAACCGCCTCTGGTTCTCTTGAGGACCTTAGGGTAGCAATAATCCGATGTGTGAGGGAGCCATGGAAGCTAGGGATGGTGGTGAAACCACCATTGTTACCGACAAGCCAACGACCGGTAAGAGGAGCTTAGGTTTAGCAGAGAGAGCTTGAGAGATGAGAGGAGAGTGTAAGGGAGGACAAGAAGAGAGAATGAGAGAGTGGGAATGAGGGTTTGGGGGGGGTAGTATTTAGGATCAATTTAGGTAAGAGGGAATCTGGTCCGCTGATTAGAAATGATCAACAGTCCATATTAAAATGAAAATTGGGTCGGGTAGGATAGTGGATTGGGCCTGGGGTATTTGGGCTAATTTAATTGGGTTTGGGGCTGGTTCAGTTAGGCTACAGTTGAAATAACATTAGTCTATTTGTTAAATACCCCATGCGAATTAATTTAAAATAGTTTATAAAATAGCTAATAATTATAAGAATTGAATTTCGTGCATAGAAAATAGTTTTAAAATAATTATTTAGTATTTTAAAAAGATAAATGACTAAGTTTTGGTAAAAAATTGTATAAAATCATATGATTGGGCTATAATTGCAAAGTCATTGCAATTATAGCCAAAAGGTGCCAATTTAGCTAATTATGAAATAATTTGGTCTTAATAAGACCAAAAATTCAAATCAAGAAATATTTTTGTAATCATTTGTGATGAAATTTTGTAATTATTTATTGAAATAAAGTGCTGGTCAAATTAATAAAAATATAAAAAAATTATGGAAAAATACCAATTGCTATTGATGCATGGTTTTGAAGGTATATATGCAATTTAAAATATTTTGGAAAAAATTGGGTATCAACATTCTTCATGAGTTGAAATTGTGTATTAGCCCTTTTTGGGGAAAAGGATCTCAAGAACAAATGGTGAGTTACATGTTCATGATTTTAACTTGTGCTTCGATTGCCAATCATTTTACCCCATTTATTGGAAAGAAATTCATTATGTCTAAAGTCTTTACTGCTAATTGATCACGCCCAACTATGCCTTATAAAAAGGACTTAGCGTTCGTTGCAAATATATTCCGGCTAATAAGTCCGGAGTCGAATTCCACAGGGAATTAACCTATCAAACACAACTACTAGACTCGCACAAATTCACGCAATCAATCTTCAGAAATATTTAAGTAACTGTTTGGATTTTTTTTATTAGCTAAATGTTACGTAATGAAAATGCAGTAATTAATAACTAACTACGAACGGGTTGCAAACAAGAATTGTAATAATCTAAGGTTGTGATTTCCTCTATTGTTGGAATCTTTTCTGCTACGATTTCTACAAATTTGCCTAAGTCTTTTCTAAAAACCACGAGCACTCTAACTGTCGTAACTCTCTTCTGAGTGATTACCACAATTTACTAGACATATTCTCCCGAATTACGCTAGGTGGCATTAAGTACAACTCACTCAGATCGCACCAAGGTTTCGTTATCCCTAATCTCACCTTTAAACCTTCTGTATTGATCCCTCATATACGTTTAGGAGTGATGTTGTTTAACAACTACCTAAATATGCACTCTCTCCCGAGTAATACATACTAAATAGGCACAGTTAATTGTGGTCCCTTCAATCAACCACAATAATAATATAGTTTAACAAATAGAGAAAATACTACAACAAATTTATATTAACGTAACAAGAAAATCATCCTTCAATAGGCTCCATCAAAACCTTAGACTATGAATTTAGCTACTCATGATAGAAGTAACAATATCCAAAGTATGTTTCATAATTAAAGTACAAGATAAAGATAAAGTGATGGAGAAATTGTTGACTCTAACTCCCGACGGTTGTTCTATTAGCTATCCTCAAAAATGGCATTTTTAGGTCTATTTATATGTGTAGGAAAAGACCTAAACGTGTAGGCCAAGTCCTAGTCAAACCCGGAGACGAAATAAGTCAACAAAGCTCGGACTGTGCACGCCCAGACCTGGTCTTGCGAGGCCTAAAGCCCGGTGGACCTCGCCCCAGGCCTGGCGTCGCCAAGTATAAAGCCTGTTCAAGATTGCTTTTGAGCTCGCCTAGCCAGGTCTGTAGCCAGCTTCAAGCCCGGCTTCGCCAGGTATAAGGCTTTAGGCCTGGCTTCGCCAGCTTCTCTTTTTCAATTGCTCCTAAGCACGCTTTCGGCTTATAGTATCCTTTTTTGCTCTACTTTCGTCTCTAATTCACCTACACATAAAATGAACTTCATTACGCGCAAATAAAGTGTAATTTATCATTAAAGAGTAAAATGCAAGGCGAATAATGTGCTAAACCATGAATTATAGCCACATATGACTAATGAACTTGAAGTTGTGATTTCCATGGAATTTTATTTGTTGATATTTACGATGATGATCCATGAAAGTAACAAAATGAAAATGTGAAATATGAAATATGGCCAAGTACCAAGAATGATATTACAATTGTTCCCACAAGTTCCGATGAATTGAATAAATGTGAAGAAAGTATGCTGTGACATGATTGATATAAAAGGTAATGTCTCGGGTGAGATGGCCTAGCCGATCGGGCCATGATCAGACGCCATGCCACACACATGGTGGTGATTTAGCTAGAAATTGTGATTGTGGTTAATGTCTCAAATGAGGCGGCCTAGCCGATTGGGCCGTGATCGGAGCCATGCCGCACACATGGTTGTGATTGTTCTGGAAATTGTGATTGTGGTTAATGTCTCAAATGAGGCGGCCTAGACAATCGGGCCGTGATCGGACTCCGTATAAAAGTACAGTGTCATTGTGAATAGTGGTATATTTGAATTAAAGAGCTCCCACCTAAAAACATGGAAAGCGACTTAAAAACTTATGTGGTTCTTAACTTGATGTTATGATATTGTTTAAGGCTTCTATTGATATCATGATTGTTCTCCTGTGTATTATTATTCATTCTATTGAGATGGTGTTTAGCTATACATACTAGTACTATTCGACAACACTAAGTCCCCTTTTGGCGGGGGCACTGCATCTTTAATGGATACATGTGGTTCCACAACAGGCAGCATTGAACAGTGATAGCAGTACACCCTCCTCCCAGCAGACTTGGTGAGCCCCACTTCATTCCAGGGTTATACATCTTTTGTTTATTATATTATCACGTTTTGAGGTATAGCCGGAGTCTTGTTGCCGACACTACCATCGTAATCTTTGTAATTATTAGAGGCTCCTTAGACATAGTGTGAGTTTTATATGAGTGTTGGGAAAGTCAAACAATTCTTGTTATGTTTGAATCACTTGTTGCACTTTAGCCTATGAAAGGATGTGTATTTTGAGGCATTAAAAATGAAGAAACTAATGGAAAGGTTTTGGTATTGTATTCACAATCTCACTATTGTCTAATTAATAAAAATCTGTCTCCTTTTTATTCATGTGTGAGTTTGGGCAGAAAGTATCTAATAGGCTTGCTCGGACGGGTTTACTTGGTTGAGCGTCGGCCGAGCTCCTAGAGTTTGGGGCGTGACATATATGCCCGGGTACACACTCGTCACCTCGTGTTCAAGTCTTTCGCATAATTCAAATAATGCAATTAAACCAAATCCTATGGTGTAGTCCCCCTCCCCCCTCCCCCACAAAGTTAGGCAAGATACTTACCTCAAAGAAGCTAAATAAATCCACTAATAAGTTCTTTCTGCATGAATCAACCTCCGAACTACTCAAGTATGCAAAATAACTTAATATCATGAATAAACGCCATATAAAACGATTCCAAATAATAAATTTTCAATCTTGAATAAGAATCAAAAGGTCAACCTCAGGATTCGCACTCTGAAACCCGTCAATACTCACAAATTCTGAGCACCTATTTAAATACGAGTCCAACCATACCAAAACCATTTAATTCTGACATCAACAAATCATCAATTTATGTTTTTGAAAAGCTTTTACTAAAATTCCAAATTTCTCCAATTCAAATCATCAATCAAACACTAAAATCGAGATTGGAATCATGAAATATAATCAAATCTCAGTAAAATACTTACCCCAATCCAAATCGTGAAAATCCCCTCCACAATCGCTCAAAACCGAACTCTCTAACTTAAAATGTGATAAAATAACAAAAGCCCTCGAAATAAAATACTTATAAGCACTGCCCAGTTATATGCATCGTGATCGTTGCATATCCATCGCGATCGTGTAGAAGAAAAGTAGTAATGCCAACAAAAGCACTTTGCAAACGCGACTATTTCCCTACGAAAGTGTAGCTCCACTCTGTCAGACCGTCGCAAACGCGTCACAACCCACGCGAATGCGATGACCAAAACCCCCAGCTCCTTTACTGAAACGTGATTTGCGAACCTCTTGTGCGAACTCGAAGACAAAATTTATCCAGCCCTAGGTTCCCTTATCCGGGAACGCGATGGCTCCTTCGTGAATAAGATGAAGAAAGAGACCAACTGAGAAAATACCCATTGCAATCGTGTCTGTGCTCCTGTGATCGCGAAGCTCAAGTGGAGCACCAGAAAACTCAGAGAAACTAGCAGCTCACGTAACCTCCAAAATGGTACGAAATCAATCCGAAACACACCTGAGCCCCTTGGGACCATGTCCAATTATACCAACCAATCCCAAAATATAATATGGACCTACCCGAGACCTCAAATCACGCCAAACAATATCAAAACTATGAATCGCACCTCGATTTAAGCGTAATGAACTAATGAACTTTCAACTTTCAAAACTCATATCGAACCATATCAAATCAACCTGGAATTACCTCAAATTTTGCATGCAAGTCCCAAATGACGCAATGGACCGATACCAACTCCCGAAATTGCAATCCGAACCCGATATCCACAAAGTCAACTCTTGGTCACACCTATCAACCTTCCAAACCTATAACTTTTCAACCTTCGCCAATTCAAGCCAAAACAACCTAAGAGTCTCCAAATCCACATCCGGACATACGCCAAAGTCCTAAATTACCATACGGATCTAGCGGAATCATCCAAACTCCGATCCGAGATCAAATACGCAAAAGCCAAACTTGGTCAACTCTTCCAGTTAAAGGCTTCTAAAATAAAAATCATTCTTCCAAATCAATCCCAAACCACTTGAAAACCGAAACCGACCATACACTCTAGTCATATATCATATTAAGCTATTTGCAACCTCGAATCATCTAACGGGGATGCAAATGATCAAAATGACAGGTAGAGTTGTTACATAATTATATCTTGCTTTTGAATGCTTAGTTGTCCTAAATAATTTGACAACTTTGTTAATATTCTGTTCATCCCTACTCCATCGTAGTACCAAATAAAAATTCTCAACTGTTACTCGTAAGTTATAACTGTAATCAACTATGATTGTGCCATTTATTTTGTATCCTATCGAACATTAAAAATTGTTTAGACCTCAATTTTCAATATAGATCTACTCCCTTGAGCAATCGCTGGAATATGGGTGCGGAGCCTAAAAGACAAATCCTAGGTTTATGCATTTATATATACTTCCCAAGTGATAGTAACAATTTTAGTCCTTCAGACATTCTTAAAAAGAGAAAATCGTACAAGTTGTTGTTTAGCTAAAGTGAAGACAAATGAATACAGTAATTGGAAGAAGAAAAAATATAATGCATGTGTTTCTTTCGTTTTAGTGTCATTCAATTGAATGATAACATCCTTGTTTCACTCGCTTTCTTTCATAAATAGATATTTGGCTTTGCCTGTAAAATATTACTAATACATACTTGGAATTGAGTGCTATATCTTTTTCCTATTGATTTAAGTTATTACGTTTGAAGCTAAAAATGCCTAGGGGTTGTGACGAGGGCCCACTCCCAGGTCCTCTTTTAGAAGGAAAAAGATGTTACGACAAAAGAGCTTAGGGAATATATATATGCAATACAAATTGACGATGGTTTATCTGATAGAAAACATAGTGGAAGAAAATAGCCAGGATCACTTTCATGGAATATAAACAACACACAGGCATAAATTTAGTGAAACGTAAGATTAATACTTATCTATTAAAGAGCGACCGCGATTGCAAAAAAATATTCAAGGATGAGCAAAAACCATCCACGAGATCATCTTTCAGTTCCACGGTCTTCTACTGTCTTACCCGAATAACACCCGAAATTAAACAAAAATCATGTTGACGAATTTCTCCTAGGAAAAACATGTGGTAAAAATCGTAGCCTCTTTATGGAATAAGACCCTTTATATAGCCACATGTTTAAGGGTTTAAAACCCTTTCCTAAACCTGTGGGTCTTTCTTTTGAACCAAAAAAGGATTTTCTTTATTTCCTATTACTCAGGCACACCAGAGATCACAACATTTAATTAACAAGGCTTCTAAATGCCACGGCCCAAAATCTCACCTTAAGGATCGTGATGTCACCTAGTATCTACGACTAAGTAAGTGTATCACAAGACGAGATCAAACAAATAATAACAACTTGAATATTGAAAGAAAGCTGAAAAGCGTCATAACACAGACGTAAAGTGAATACAATAGTCAAAATCCCACAACCCGATAATACTGAGTTATAAGTTGTACAAGAAATACTTAATGAGTCTCAAATGTGTACATCACCTTTAGAATATATAAAGAGTAATAAAACAACTAAAGAGGGTGACTCCGAGGTCTGCGAGCGGGACATCAAGTATACCTTGAAGTCTCTAGCAGCTCGGGATCAACTTACTAATGACCAACATGCTCTGAGGTACATGGATCTGCACAAAGAATGTGCTTAAGCATAGTATGAGTACACCACAGTCGGTACCGAGTAAGTATCAAGACTAACCTCGGTGGAGTAATGACAAGGTTTAAATCAAGACACACACTAATCAAATAACCTCTGCGAGATATCAATATAGAACTGAAAACAGAGAACATAACAAAACTAAATATCAACCAAGGGCGGGCATGTGACAACATGGAAAAAATCGACCAACAACTCATAAAAACACAAAGTGAAGTTATTTAAGGAAAACAAGGATGTGTTCAAACATCAAATCGTTCCAACACATGAATAACATGAAGAATTACCCCGAAATACCACATAATATCATCTACAAGCCACCCTTATGTCTCCGCGTGAGCTTTACAATTAAATATTTTCCCATATATAACTACACATGCATAAGCCCCCTTATATCGCCGCATGCGCATCAATAAAAACCACCCTTATGTCGTTGCATGCTCATCTTGCCACCCTTGTACTCCGCACAATAACAATCAACCCACACATCACGTACACATGTTCCACAACATTACCAAAACAACGATACTAAAATCAAAACAAGAAATGGCTCATGGCTCAACAACAATGTGTACAAGAATCATTATAATAATATAAGAGTGGGGGGATTGAGAAACAATAAAACATGTTTCATATGATAAACAACCTCCATTCAAGGCTTGTTAATAGCCTAAGGTCTAATTCGGTCAAACACCACACATATGCCCGTGCACACACTTGTCACCTTATGTACACGTCGTTTCACATAGCACAAATAATGCATATTAGACCAAATCCTAAGGGGTAATTCCACCACACAAAATTAAGAAAGATACTTAACTCAAACAAGCAAAGTCAATAATAGAGGCCCTTCTTGCACGAATCAACCTCTGGAAGACTTGAATCTAGATAAACCAACTTAATAATATCAAAGAGAAGCCATAGGAAACAAGCCCAAACGATAAAGCTAATGTCTTGGTTAGATTCAGAAGTAAACCCAAAAAGTCAACCCCGGGCTTGGAACCCGACCAAACTCACAAATTCTGAACACCCGTTCCAAAACGAGTCCAAATATATATATATATATATATATATATATATATATATATATATATATATATATATATATATATATATATATATATATATATATATATTTCATCCAAACCTGACCTCAAACTGATCCTCAAATCATCAATTTTTACTTTAAAAACTTGTTTACAAAAATTCCCAATTTCTTCAATTAGTTACACCAATCAAACGCTAAAATCAAAGTTGGAATCATGAATAATAAATAAATCCGAGTAAAAAATACTTACCCTAATCCAAATCGTGAAAATCCTCTTCAAAATCACCCAAATTCGAGGTCTAGATCTCATAATGTTATAAAATAACCAAAACCCTCAAAAATAGAGTATTCAAGGTCTGCCCAGTAAGTCGTTCCTTTAGAAAAACCCTACGCGAATGTGAACTCCCAGTCATGAACGCGATGCACACCACCGCTGAGCCTACGCAAATGCAGTCCCCCACACGCTATCGCAAAGTCTAAAAGCCTGACACCCCAACCGGCATTCCCTTCTATGAGAACTTGTCTCCCATCTCGCGATCGCAAAGGCCACGACTTCCCAAGCTACACGAACGTGATCACCCTTTCGCGAACACGAAGAAAAAATATCACCTGCCACGAAAATACACTTCGCGAACGCGACTTCCTTATCGCGATTGCGATGAAAGAAAATAGACACCAACTTCAGTAGTCCAAAATAAGAGAAATGGTATAAACCCATCCGAAACACACCTGAGGCCCCCGAGACCCTGTCCTATTGAACCAACCAATCCCAAAACATAACACGAACCTACTTGAGACCTTAATTCACACAAAACAACATCAAAACCACGAATCACATCTCAATTCAAGCCTAAGGAACTAATCCAAATTTCCAAATTCAAATCTTACGCCGAACATGCCTAAACAACTCGGAATGAACTCAAATTGCATGCAACTCACAAATGACACAATGGACCTATCTAACTCCCGAAACATAAATGTGAACCTGATATCAACAAAGTCAACTCTCAGTCAAACCTATCAACCTTCCAAACCTTCAACTTTCAAACTTTCACCAATACAAGCCAAAACAACCTGGGAACCTCCAAATCCAAATTCGAACATACGTCTATGTCTAAAACACCATACAAAGTTATTGGAATCATCAAAACAACATTGTGGAGTCATCTACACAAAAGTCAAACTCCGATAAGCTCTTACAACTTAAGCCTTCAACCAAGGGACTAAGTGTCACAAATCAATCCAAAACATTCCTGAAACTAAAACAACCATCCCTGTAAGTCATGTAACCATAAATATACATTTGTAAAGCATCAAATAGGGGAAACAGGGATAAAACACTCAAAACGACCGGTTGAGTTGTTGTATTCTCCCCCTCTTATATAAATGTTCATCCTCAAACGAGTATAAAGACAAATCTGAAGTGCCAAAAAGGTGAGGATATCGGCTCCACATATCATGCTCGGTTTCCCAAGTTTCCTCTTCGACCGTTGACCACTCCACTGAATCTTCACCAATGCAATATTTTTCGACCCCAACTTCCGGACTTGCCTGTCCAAAATAGCCACCGAACCCTCAATTTAGGTCAAATTCTTGTCCAATTGCAGTGAGCTGAAATCTAACACATGTGGAAGATCATCATAATACTTTTGGAGCATGGAAACATGAACCACTAGGTGAACTCCCGATAAACAGGGTAGCAAGGCAAGTTTATAGGCCACATCACCAAATCTCTCAAGAATTTTAAAAGGACCAATATACAAAGGACTGAACTTGCCCTTCTTCCCGAGGCTCATCACATCATGGGAAAAACTGAGAGTAGAACCCTCTCACCCGACCATGAATTTTACATCATAATCCTCCTATCAACATAACTCTTTTGACTAGACTGCATAGTACAAAGCCGCTCCCGAATCAACTTCACCTTCTACAAAGCATCACAGACCAAATCAGTGCCCAACAACCTAGCCTCCCCAGGCTCAAACCAACTAACTGGAGAATGACATCGCCTCCCATATAAGGCCTCATATAGAGCCATTCGGATGCTCGACTGATAGCTGTTGTTGTAGGAAAACTCTGATAGCAGTACAAACTGATCCAATGAGCTCCTGAAATCAATGACACATGCACGTAACATGTCCTCCAAAATCTTAATAATGCGCTCGCAATGTCCGCTTGTCTGTGGATAAAATGCCGTATCAGCTTAACCTGTGTGCCGAACGCATGCTGCACGACTCTCCAAAAATATAATATGAACTGCGTGCCCCTATCAGAGATAATAGATACCGGAACAACCATGAAAGCGGATAATATCACGAAGACAAGAGCTAGCTGCTCCGAAGAGTAGGTAGTCATGAATGGAATGAAGTGTGTAGACTTGGTCAGTCTATCCACAATGACCCACACTGCATCAAATCTCCTCAAGGTCCGTGGAAGTCCATATACAAAATCCGTAGTGATACGCTCACACTTCCACTCCAGAATATCAAGCCTCTAAAGCAAACCACCTAGTCTGTAATGCTGGTATTTAACGTGCTGACAGTTCAAACATCGAGCCACATAATCAATAATATCTTTCTTCATTCTTCTCCACTAGTAGTGCTGCTTCAAATCATACTACATATTTGCGGTGCCTCAATGAATGGAATATCGCGAACTATGGGCCTCCTTAAGAATCAACTCCCACAACCCACCCACATCGGGCACACAAATCTGGCCCCAAAGCCTCAATACTCCATCATCACTAATAGTTACCTCCTTAGCATCACCGTGCTGCACCCGTACCTAAGGAAAAAAAAGTGGGGATCAGCATAATGACCTTCCTTGATGTGCTCAAACAAATAAGACCATGAAACCACAAGAGCAAGAACCCAACTAGGCTATGTAACATCCAACATCACGAACCTGTTGGCCAAAGCCTGAACATTCAAAGCTAACTGTCTCTCCCCAGTTGGGATATATGCAAGACTACCCATGCTCTCAACTTCTACTCAACACATTGGCCACCATAGTGTCTTACCTGGGAGATAAAGAATGGTGATATCATAGTCTTTTAGTATCTCTAACCACCTCATTTACCTCAAGTTCGAATCTTTATGCTTGAATAAGTGCTGAGCACTCCTATGATCCGTGAACACCTCAAAAGAAACGCTTTAAAAATAGTGCCTCCAAATCTTACACGAGTGAACAATGGCTGCCAAATCCAAATCATGCACTGGGTAGTTCTTCTCAAGGGATTTCAACTAACACAAAGCATAAGCAATCACTCTACCCTCCTGCATCAACCCATCCAATGCCAATCCGTGAAGCATCACAATAGAAAGTATAAGAACCCGATGATGAAGGCAAAAATAGAGCTGGACCTGTAGTCAAGGCAGTCTTGAGCTTCTGAAATATCTCCTCACCCTTGTTAGATCACTTTAATGGGGCACCATTCTGAGTCAATCTAGTCAAAGGTGTTGTTATGGATGAAAAACCCTCCACAAAACAGTGATAATACCCAGCCAAACCTAGAAATTCCGGATTTTAGTAGTGGTAGAAGGCATGGGCCAACTCTAAACTACCTCAATCTTCTTCGGATCCATTTTAATCCCCTCACTAGACACCACATGGCCCAATAATGGCACCAAGTCTAACCAAAACTCGCACTTTGAGAATTTATCATATGGCTTCTTCTCCCTCAAGGTCTGGAGCACGATCCTCAAATGCTGCTCTGGATCCTCGCGGCTGCGAGAATACATAAAATATCATCAATGAACACAATGACTGCCACGACCCAAATCCCAACCTTTTGTGATGGCGCCTAACACTTTTTAGGCAAGCCGACAATAACATAATAACTAAGCATTTGAGTAAAAAACGTCTTAATAAAACTCAGCAGTAGAAATCTCATAAATATATGATACTAATAACTGAAATACTATTGTAACCACCCCAAAACCTGCTGTCAACGAGTATAGGAGCACTACTAAGTATCAACATAAACAAAAACTCTAGTACAATTGTCTGAGTAATGGATTAAAGAAAATAAAAGGATAGAGAGTCAAGGTATGTAGACGTCATAATAGTTACCTCAAGTCTCCGAGCAGGTCCTAACACAGATGTTCCCAAATCCAGATGTAGCTAGATCTTCTCAGGAAGTGCACAATTTAGTATGAGTACCACCAACCCCATGTACTCAATAAGTAACAGAATTAACCTTGGGTTGGAAGTTGTGACGAGATAAGAAAAAGACATTCAGAGTCCAATTATAATTACAACACAGGTATAATGTGGACAATAACAATAAAGAACTCAAGGAGTTATATAACCAGTTCGTTCCTATTAAAAAAATTTAGGCATGCTTTCAAGTTCAACAGTTGAATCCAACACTGATAAGTGCATGTACATTACATCCAGCTTGAGGAATGATACTTCTGTATGCCTACATGTTAGATATGCATGACAAATGAATGATTCACGCTCTCAGAAATACTCAATCTGTCTGCCAAATGCCCACACAATCCACACACCTCAAGACTGTACGGGTGCATGGAATCAATGCCCCTCACCAAAGCACATGTATATATATCACTCCGCTCACTGCTGATATGTCAAACTTCGTAGGGGCAGATCCTGCCCAAGCACTAATATAAAGCCTATAAGGCCTGCTGCAGTGTGCAATCCGATCTACATAATAATCATAAAGCCAGTATGGACTGTTGCGGCATAAAACCCGATCCACAATAACACTTTACAACTCAGCTCTCAAGACCACCTCTGTCATCAATCTCTCAAGTCTCAAGGGCTCACAGATCTCGTACCACCCAGCCCAAACAATAATAACATGTGATGTAACAGTGCATGATAGTAGAGACTGAGATATGATATGCAAATTAAGAATCATGAATGCGTATAGAATTATAGTTAAAGTAGATAACTCAAAACAACAGGAATAACCTCATTAGGTCTCAACTGAATAAACATATAGTCTAAACATGATTTCTAACATGATTTACAATTCAATTACTCTACCAAGTAAGGATTTCATGTCTAGCTCAAGACTTGATAACAACAGAGTACAAAAGAATCAACCGGATCATGATTACCACGGTACGCGCCAACACGCCATCACCTAGCATGTGTGTCACCCCAACACAACACAAATAACACGTTTTCCATGGATAAGTACCCTTAATTCCAAGTTTAGAAACCTTACTTACCTCATATCGCGCAACTCAATGCTCCAACAAATGCTTGCCACGCGAATCAGCCTCCGAGCGACTCGGATCTAGACAAAGAAACTTAATTCCATCAATAATAGCTATAGGAAATTATTCCAAAAGATAAAGCTAAGGTCTTTAATCAAAATAAAAAAGTCAACCCTAGGCTCACACCTCGGAACACCCATTCAATAACCAACCAATCCAACATCATCCAATTCCAACCACAAATCAACCCTCAAATTCCCAAATCTCACTCCCTAATACATAGTAAAACATTCCTCAGATTTCACCTCAAACACATGTAATCTAGGTGTAATAATCAATGAGTAATCAATCTTTATCAATAAAAGGGATGAATATTCACTTACATCTTCAATTATAGTGAAAAACCTCTATAAAATCGCTCTTAGCCAAGCTCCACAAATCCAAAAATGAGAAAAATGACAAACCCTTGCACCTGCTGTTCTCCACACATCTAGCCTAGCCCACTTCTGCGACCCCATGTTCACTTATGCAGACTCACAGATGTGGAAATCCCATCACACCTGCGCTCCCAGGAATCTCCCCAACTCCTCACACCTACGTACAAATGGCCTCTTCTGCGGCTTCGCACTTGCGGCCCAAAAACTCGTAGGTGCGCTTACACCAGAGTTGAAGCTAACAACAATGCTCTAAGTCCGAACCTCAATACAATTTCAATCCGAATCACACTCGCGGCCCCTGGGACCCCTTCCAAACATACCAACAAGTCCTAAAACATGTACGAATTTAATCGAAGCCTCAAATCACATCAAACAACATCAAAACCACGAATTGAACCCTAATTCAAGCCTAATGAACTAATGAACTTCCAACTTCTAAAACTAATGCTGATACATATCAAACTGAATCCAATTGACTTCAAATTTTGTACACAAGTCATAAATGATACAACGAACCTATTTGATAACAGGCTAAATGGACGTAGTTTGTGTAGGTTGACACTCTAACTTAAGGATGCTTCACTGTCTTAGGGAGGTTAAATGATGTTAAATTGGCTCTAATTGTTGATTTTGTGTTTCACAAGAGAAAATTGTGCTATTGAGGACCTAAGATGGTGATTTGATCTAAATTGAAGAAGAAAGCCCCTTGGGAGATTTTATGGGGGAAAGGAAGGCTGAAGATTTCTTAGACAGAATAAAAGTCCGCTAGCGTGGTCACTAGTGCGACCGCGCTAGTCCAGTTGACGGGACAAAATAAAAGTGCATTAGCGCGGTCACTAGCGCTAGCACTAGCGCGACTGCCCTACCCCAGTGATCGCCCAAGCAATGTAAAACCCTATTAGCGCATCCATTAGCGCGATCGCGCTAGTCCCAGTTGTGCGAGTAAGTTCCCAGGGGCAAATCTGGAAGATTGAGGCCATTCTACTTAACCTATATAAGGTTCAACTCGTCCAAGGAGGCAAATTATCAAGGTTTAGAGGCTAATTCAATAATAGCAAAGGCAAGAGGCAAGGAGGGCAATTGGGCATCAATTCTCATCTCCTTTCCTTGTGATTTTACCCTTGTCAATGAATTATTTTGTTGTTTTCAGTACAATTATGAGTAGCTAACTTCTTTAATCTAAGGTTTTGGTGGAACCCGTTGAGGATGATATGATGGTTATAATAATATAGTTTTTCTTGGTTTTCGATCTCTATTTGTTCAACTACATTTTTGTTGTAGTTAATTAACTGTGCCTATTTAGTGTGTATCAACTCGAGAGAGAGTGCATATTTAGGTAATTGCAGAACAACATCACTCCCGGAGTATAAGAGAGATCCATAATCGAGGGTTTAAAGGTTGGATTAGTGATAACGATACCTTGGATGCAATCTAAAGTGAACTGTAATTCAAGTTAGCTAGCGGAAATCGAGAGAGTGCGTCTAGTAGATTATCATAATTACTTGAGAGTGATTTATGATAGCCTGAGTGTTCATGATTGATAAAGATAATTAATCCAAAACTATAGGAAATATACAAGAAGATATTCTATCAAAGGGGGAAACCATAACCTTAGACCTTTATCGTAATTGTTTACACCTCAGCAGTAGTTATTAGTTATTCTCTAGCTTTCTTATTTTCATTCAGCTGGAGTAGTAAAAACACCGAAAATTAATATTCATAACTTTTGGGAAATTGATTATTGAGAATCTAGTAGTCTAACAACAACGATTGATAGGTTAGTTCCCCGTGGGATTCGACTCTCAGCTAAATACTCAGATTATATTTGCAATGCCCGCTTAGTCTTTTATTAGACATAGTTGAGCGTGATCACTATTCCAACTCCCGAAACAAAATCCGAACCTGATAGCAACAAAGTCAACTCTCGGTGAAACCTCTCAACCTTCAACTTTCCAACTTTCACCAATTCAATCCAAAACAACTACGGACCTCCAAATCAATAACTGGACATAATCCTAAGTCCAAAATACCCATATGAAGGTATCAGAACCATCAAAACTCCATTCCGGAGTTGTGTACACAAAAGTCAAACTTCGGTCAACTCTCACAACTTAAGCTTCCAACCTTGGAACTAAGTGTCTCAATTCACTCCGAAACTTCTCTGAAACCAATCCAATCACCCCGTCAAGTCACATATCCACAAATGAACATAGAGGAAGTGATAAATAGGGGAATAGGGCTACAATACACAAAACAATCGGCCATGTCATTACAGTCCCCCCATCTTAATCAAACGTTCATTCTCGAACGGGTCTAGAATCATACTTGGAGTCTCAAATAGGTGTGGATATCTACTCCACATTTCCCACTTGGTCTCCCAAGTAGCCTCCTCGATTGGCTGGCCTCTCCACTGGACCTTCACTGAAGCTATATTTTATTATCTCAACATTCAAACTTGCCAATCCAAAATGGCCACCAGCCCCACATCATAAGTAAAACCCCCCATCTAACTGAACTGTGCTGAAATCCAAAACATATGACGGATTACCATAATACCTCCGGAGCATAGAAATATGAAACACTAGGTGAACACCCAGTAGACTAGGTCGCAACGCAAGATGTAGGCAACCTATCCAATCCTCTCAAGCATCTCAAAAAGACCAGTATACCAACGACTCAACTTGCCTTTCTTTCCAAACCTCATCATGGCCTTCATGGGGGAAACTCTTAGTAATACCTTCTCACCCACCATACATGCAACATCACGAACCTTCCTATCAGCATACCTTCTCTATCTAGACTGTGCTTTACGAAGCTGATCTCGAATTGACTTGACTTTCTCCAAGGCATCCCGAACCAAATCAGTACCCAACAACCTAGCCTCTCCCTGCTCGAACTAACCAACTAGAGAACGACATTGCCTGCCATATAAGGCCTTATAAGGAGACATCTGAACACTCGGTTGGCAGCTATTGCTTTAGGCAAATTTTGCAAGCGGTAGAAACTGACCCCAAGAACCCCCGAAATCCATAAAACAAGCACGTAACATATCCTCCATGATCTGAATGGTGCATTCAAACTGTCCGTTTGTGTGGGGTTGGAATGTTGTACTCAACTCATTCCGTGTTCCCAACTCTCGCTGCACTACTCTCCAAAACTGTGATGTGAGCTATGTGCCTCGATCAGAAATAATGGACACTGGCACACCGTGAAGGCGGACAATCTCACGGATATCGATCTAAACCAACCGCTCTGAAGGTTAGGTTGTCACAACCAGAATGAAATGTGCGGACTTAGTCAACTGATCCACAATCACCCAAACTGCATCAAATTTCTTCAAAGTACGTGGAGCCCAACAACAAAGTCCATGGTAACACGCTTCCATTTCCACTCGGGAATCTCAAGTTTCTGAAGCAAACCGCCCAACCTGATGCTTATACTTTACCTGCTGATAGTTCAAGCACTGAGCCACATACTCAACTATATCTTTCATCATTCTTCTCCACCAATTGTGTTGCCTCAAATTATGATACATTTTTGCGGCATCTAGATGAATGGAATGCCGCAAACTGTTGGCCTTCTCAAGAATCAACTCACGTAACCCATCCACATTGGGCACACAAATCCGACCTTGCATCCGCAATACCCATCATATCCAATAGAAACCTCCGTAGCATCACTGTGGTGCACCGTGTCCTTAAGGACAAGCAATTGGGGGTCGTCAAACTGATGCTCTTTGATGAGCTCATACAAAGAAGACCGAGAAACCAGGCAAGCAAGAACCCGACTAGGCTCTGAAATATCTAACCTCGTGAACTGATTGGACAAAGCCTGAACAACTGATGCTAGCGGTCGTTCACCAACTAGAATATATGCAAGGCTACCCATACTTACTTCCTTTCTATTCAAGGCATCGACCACCAAATTGAGCTTCCCAGGATGATACAAAATGGTGATATCATAGTCTTTTAACAACTCCAACCACCTCCGCTGCCTCAAGATTAGGTCCTTTTGATTAAACAAGTTATATAGACTCTGATGATCTGTGAATACCTCGCAAGACATGCCGTAAAGATAGTACCTCCAAATCTTCAATGTGTGAACAATAGCTGCCAGCTCAAGATCATGAACTGGGTAGTTCTTCTCATGGGGATTCAACTGTCGTGAAACATAAGCAATCACCCTACCCTCCTGCATCAAGACACACCCAATACCGATCCGAAAAGCATCATAATAAACCGTATAAGAACCCAATGCTGAAGGCAAAACTAAAACTAGAGTTGTGGCCAAATAGTCTTGAGCTTATGAAATCTTTCCTCACACTCATTAGTCCACCTGAATGGGGCGCCCTTCTGGGTCAATCTAGTCAAAGGTGCATCAATGGACACGAAACCTCCACATGGTGATAATATCCGGCCAAGCCAAGAAAACCTGAATCTCAGTAGCTGAAGACGATCTGGGCCAACTCTGAACCACCTCAATCTTCTTCCGGTCTACCTTGATCCCCTCACTGGACACCACTTTCCCCAAGAACGCCATAGAATCAAACCAAAACTCATACTCGGAGAATTTAGCATATAGCTTCTACTCCCTCAATGTATGGAGTACAATCCTCAAATGCTGCTCACGATCCTCCTGGATGCATGAGTACACCAATATATTATCAATTAGTACTATGACAAAAGAATCAAGATATGGCAGGAATATACTATTCATTAAATGCATGAATGTTGCTAGGGCATTAGTCAGCCAAAAATATTTCACGAGAAACTCGTAGTGACCATAGCAGGTCCTGAATGTTGTCTTGATAATATCAGAATCCTGAATCTTCAGCTGATGATACCCAAACATAAATCAATCTTCGAAAACAATATAGCTCCCTGAAGCTGGTCAAATAAGTCATCATTGTGCGATAGTGGGTACTTGTTCTTAATCATAACTTTGTTCAACTGCCTGTAATAAGTGGACATCCACATAGTACCATCCTTCTTCTTCACAAAAAGAACTGATCCACCATAAGGAGATACACCAGGCCTAATAAATCCCTTATCAAGTAGCTCCTAAAGTTGTTCTTTCAATTCCTTCAACTGTATTGGTGCTATACGATACGGAGGAATAGAGATAGGCTGAGTGCCCAACAACAGATCAATACCAAAATCAATGTCCCTATAGGGAGGCATGCCTGGAAAGTCTGTAGGAAACACATCTGGAAAGTCTCACACTACCAGAACGTACTCAATGGTATGAGTGTCAACACCAACATCCCTCACAAGGCCAAATATTCCAAACATCCCTTTTCTACCATTTGTTGAGCCTTCAAGTACGAAATCAATGAAGTAGAAACATAATCTTGGGATCCTCTCCACTCAACCTTAGGAAATCCCAGCATCACCAACATCACGGTCATAGCGTGATAATCTATAATAGCGTGACATGGTGACAACCAAATCCATGCCTATAATCACGTCAAAATCAACCATGCTAAGAAATAAAAGATGAACTCTCATCTCCAATTCCCCAATAGTCACCACACACGACCGATATACACGGTCCACAACAATAGAATCACATACTGGTGTAGATACATGAACATGCATAACTAAGGAATCATGTGGCATATCCAAATAAGGAGCAAAGTACGACGATACATATGAATAAGTGGAACTAGGGTCAATAATACTGAAGCATCCATGTGGCACACTGAAACAATACCTCTGATCACTGTGTTTAAAGCAATTGCCTCTGGCCTGGCAGGAAAAGCATAGTATCGAGCCTGGCCACGACTTGATCAACCTCCCCCTTTAGGATGACCTCAAAATTTCTGAGTCCCACTCTGAGCTAGTTGAGCGGGTGGTGAAGTAACTGGTGTTGAAGTCATAGCATGACCTTTCTACTGAATTGAACCTCTGAGACAGAGGAAATACCTCCTCACATGCCTCAACTTTCCACACTTTAAGCTAGCTTCATCCAAAGATGGCGGCGGAGACTAAACTGGACCCCGAGAATTAGAACAATCGTTAGAAGAAACTAGTACTACCTAACCATGAACTGATGGAGAACAGGATGAAATCTAAGTTGGAAGGGCACTGAAATATTACTAACCCAGACGAGCGCTATATGAAGTATGAACCATGACTAGTTGATGCACCATGATGAATCAGACGAGCTATCTGAGCGGGTTTATAAGGACGACCCCTGCTGTGAAGTGACTAACCTCCAGATGAGGTACCACTGAAACTACCTAAAACACGGGGACTTTTTGCATCCCTCTCCTCGCGCTCAAGCATGCGAACCGACTCCAAACACGTAGAAATCTCGACCACCTAGTCAAACCTAACATATATCTCGGCCTCTCGAGCCAAACTGAATTATAAGCCATAGTTGATGCCATCAATGAACCTCATGATCCTCTCTCTCTCTCTCTCTCTCTCTCTCTCTGTAGGAACCAATCACACTGCATGATGAGTCAGATCTACAAACCTCATCCCATAATAAGTCACTGACATACCCTCCTGGCGTAGCTGCTCGAACTGCCTACACAACTCCTCTCTGTGAGTCTGTGGAACAAACTTATCTAAGAAGAGAACTGAGAACACATGCCATGTAAGTGGTGCACCGCCGGCTGGCCTACTAAACTCATAAGCCTCCCACCATATGTAGGTTGCCCCTATCTACTTAAATGTAGTGAATGAAACCCACTGGTCTCCATGATACGTGATGTGCGAAGGATCCGCTGGCACCTGTCAATAAAATCCTAAGCATCCTCTGACTCTTCCCCACTGATCTTTGATTTCTTAAGCCTCCCAGATCGATCTAGTCTCTTATACTTCTCGTCACTCATGGGTGGGCCAACCTCGATCTGAGCAGCAACAACTAGCTGGGTTTGTAGTACCTCGGTTTCTAGAGTCCTTGAGCTATCTGCTCTAGAGTACGGGCCACGGGAGTCTGAGCACCTCCCCAGGCTCGTGCACACAGTCAAAATCTGAGCTAAGGCCTTCTAAAGGCCTAGGATCACGAACGACACTGCTGGTGCTCGAGCTGGTCCCACTGGCTCAACAATATCTGGTTCTAATCTATAAATTAAACAGTTGTTGGCTGCACAAGTGTTGCTCTAGTTGTAGTATGAGCCGTCCACCTTGGTCTCCATCGCGTCCCCATCACCATCATTGAGAGAATAGAAGTTCAGATTCCAAAATTACAAATCCGCACGACAAGAATGCAAGAAAGTGAAGTTTCCTAATGGTTCGGTAGCCTCTCAAAAATAATTACAGATGTCTCTGTACCAATGTGCAAGACTCTACTAAATATGCTCATGACTCGTGAGACCTAAGCAACCTAGGGATCTAATACCAATTTTCACTATCCAAATTCCCTATCTCTTGTGATGACACCTAACACACTTCTTAGGCAAGAGGACAATCACATATCAACTAAGCATTTGAATAAAACATGTCTTAAAATAACTCAACAACAAGAATCTCATAATATATGATACAAATAACTAAATTACTACTGTAACCACCCAAAAACCCGCTGTCAATGAGTACTTAAGAACTACTATGTATCAACATAAACCAAACTCCTGTACAACTGTCTAAGTAATAGAACAATACTGAAGAAAATAAAAGGAAAAATAATCAAGGTCTGCAAACTTCATAAAAGCTACCTCGAAGTCTTTGAGCAGGTACTAGCACCGATATAGCAATCCCCACGTCCAGATGTAGCTGGATCTGCTCACGAAGTGCAGAGTTTCGTATGAGTACAACAAACCCTATGTACTCAATAAGTAACAGAACTAAGCTTGGGCTAAAAGTAGTGACGAGATTAGAAAACGACAGTCAACGTCCATTTATAATTATAACATAGGTATAATGAGGACAACAACAATAAATAACTCAAAGAGTTATTATAACCGGCTCGTTCCTATTACGTAAAATTAGGCATGCTTACAAGTTCAACAACTAAATCCCAACACTAATAAGAGCATGTAAATTACAGTTAGCATGGGGAATGATACATACATATGCCTACATGTCATATATGCATGTCAAATGAATGATTTCAAGGTGATATCCCAAAGTACTCGTATTGTCAAAAATACTCAATCTATCTGCCAAATGTCCACACAATCCACACATAATCACTTAGCACTATACGGGTGCCCTGGAATAAATTCCCCAAACCAGATCAAGTTTATATATATCACTGCGCCTGCGCTTACTGTAGGTACATCAGAATCTAAAGGGGAGGATCTTGCCTAAGCGCTAATATAAAGCCTATACGACCTGCTGCAGCCTGCAGCCCGATCCACATAATAATCATAAAGCCAATATGGCCTATTGTGGCGTGCAGCCTGATCCACAATAACACTCACAACTCGGCTCTCAGGACCACCTCAGTAATCAATATCTCAAGCCTCAAGGGCTCACAAATCTCGTACCACACAACCCAAACACTAATAACATGTGATGTAACAGTGCATGATATAAAATACTGAGATATGATATGCAAATTAAGAATCATGACTGAGTATATATCTACAGTTAAAGCAGGTAATTCAAAACAACATGAATAACCTCCTTAGGCCTTAACCAAATAAGCACATATCCTAAACATGAATTCTTACATAATTTACAGTTCAATTACTCTAACAAGTTAGGAATTCATGGCCAGAACAAGACTTGATAACAACACAGTACAAAAGAATCAACTAGATCATGATTACCTTGGTGCACGCCTACACGCCCGTCACCTAGCATGTGCTTCACCCAACACAACACAAATAACACATTTTCTAGGGATATTCTAAGTTTAGAAACATTATTTACCTTGAAGCGCACAACTCAATGCACTAATAAACCCTTGCCACATGAATTAGCTTTCGAGTGAGTCGAATCTATCTAAAGAAACTTAATTCTATCAGTAATTCCAAAAGATAAAGCTAATGTATTTAATCAAAATCAAAAGGTCAACCCAAAAATTCAAGCCCGAGACCACACCAATGAACTTGACAAAATTCATCAAAATTCCAACACCCATTCAATAACGAGTCAAACCATACCAACATCATCTAATTCCAACCACAACTCGGCCCTCAAATCCCCAAATCTCACTCTCCAATACATAGTCCAAAGTTCCCCAAATTTCACCTCAAACACACATAATCTAGGTGTAATAATCAATGGGTAATCAGTATTTATCAATAAAAGGTATGAATCTTCACTTACCTCTTCAATTATAGTGAGAACCCTTTAAATAATCGCCCCTAAATGAGCTCCACAAGTCCAAAAATGAGAAAAATTCAAAACCCTTCGACATAAATGTTATGCCCAACGAAACCGCACATGCGGTCAATACAGCAGCATTTGTGACACCGCTTCTGCAGAAACCACTTAAGATCCTGACCTAGCACACATGCGGCCCCCCTTATCGCACCTGCATGACCGCTTCTACAGTCCATCCACCGCATATGCAAAAATCCATCATCCGACCTGGCTTTGCTTATGCGCTCAAACCTCAGCTTTTGCGGGTTGCAGATGCGGGAATTCCTCGCATCTGCGCTTCTCCACAAGTCTAGCCTAGTTCGCTTCTGCGACCCTATGTTCGATTTTGCGGACTCGCAGATGCGGAAATCCTTTCACACATGCGCTCCTAGGTATCATCCCTAGCTCCTTGCACCTGCGTACAAACAACCGCTTCTACGGCTCCGCACATTCGGCCTATAACCTCGCAGGTGCGGGTACAATAGAGCTGAAGCCAATAACAATGCTCTAAGTCCAAACCTCAATCTGATTTCAATCCAAATCACACCCACGACCCCCGAGACCCCATCCAAAACATACCAACAAGTCCTAAAACATGATATGAACTTAGGCGAACCCTCAAATCATATCAAACAACATCAAAACCACTAATCAAACCCCAATTTAAGACTAATGAACAAATGAACTTCCAACTTATAAAACTAATGACGAGACATATCATACCAACTCTAATTGACCTCAAATTTTTCACATAAATCATTAATGACACAACGGACCTATTCCAACTCTAGGAAGAGAAATCTGAACCCGATATCAATAAACGGTCAAATCAACCTCCAAACCTTCAACTTTCTAACTTTTGCCAATTCAAGCCAAAATGACCTATGGACCTCCAATATCCGGACATACTCCTAAGTCCAAAATCACCATACAAAGCTATCACAACCATCAAAACTCCATTTTTGATTCGTCTACACAAACGTCAAACTCCAGTAAACTCTAACAACTCAAGCTTCCAACCTTGGAACTAAGTGTCCCAGTTCACTCCAAAACTTCCCTGAAACCAATCCAATCACCCCGATAAGGCACATTACCACAAATGAACATATGATAATTATAAATAGGGGAACAAGGATACAATACACAAAATGACCGGCCGAGTCATTACAATGGCGTAGGAATCAAGATAGGGCTGAATCATGTTGTTCGTCAAGTGCATGAAAGCTAATGGGGCATTGGTCAGCCCAAATGACATCACTAATATCTCTTCAGGATCATAGCGAGTCCTGTAAGACATCTTCAGAATATCTTATGCCCAAATATTCATCTGATGGTACTCCGATCTAACAGCAATCTTTGAGAATACCCTAACACCCTGAAGCTGATCAAATAAATCATTAACACGCGGTAGTGGGTACTTTTTCTTGATAATAACCTTGTTCAGCTGCCTGTAGTCAATACACATCCTCATAGATCATTCTTTCTTGTTCACAAATAGAACTGGATCACCCCAAGATGAACCACTCGGTCTAATGAAACCCTTTAAAGAAACTCCTGAAGTTGTTCCTTTAATTCCTTCAATTCTACCAGTGCCATGAAATATGGTGCAATAGATATGGGCTGAGTGCCCGACACCAAGTCAATACCAAAATCAATATTCCTATCGGGTGGCATGTCCGGTAGGTCTACTGGAAATACATCTAGAAACTCTCTCACTACCAAAACGGACTCAATGATAGGAGTATCAACACTAACACCCCTCACAAAATCCAAGTATGCCAAGCATCCCTTCTCAACCATCTGTTGTGCCTACAGAAAATACACCAACCTACTAGGAACATGCCCCAATGAACCTCTCCACTCTAGCCTCGGCAACACCAGCGTGGAAAATGTCTCGGTCTTGGTTTGACAATCAAGAATAACGTGATATAGTGACAATTATCCATGCCCAAAATCTCATCAATATCCGCCATATTGAGTAATAGAAGGTCAGCTCTAGTCTCATATTCCCCAATAGTGACCAAACAAGAATAATAGACCTGGTCTACCATAATAGAGTCCCCAGTTGGTGTAGACATATAAACAGGAGTACCAAAAGAATCACGGGGCATATCCAATTATGAAGCAAAATAGGATTGTTCATCCGAATAAGTGGAACCTAGATCAAATAAAACTGGTGCATCTCTATGATAGACCAGAACAATACCTATTATGATGACATCTGATGCAATAGCCTCAGGCATGCCAAGGAAAGCATAACAACATAACATCCCCCTTTAGGATACCTTCTACCTGCATGTCCTCCACCCCTAGGTAGATGTGCAAGTGAAGTAGCAAATGGAGCAGAAACCATAGCGTGAGTACCATGCGGAGGTCCACCTCTCCTATGTTTGGGACAATCCCTCACCATGTTCCAAGTATTACCACACTCGAAACAACCTCTCTGCGAGCATGGCTACTAGTACTAAAAGATGCACTGAAAGATGGTTGTAGGAACCCCGTGCAGAAGGTGCATTGAAAGATGGTTGTCTAATCACGTCCAATTCACACCCCAATAAAAGGAAAATGAAATGTTAATTACAATTATAAAACTAACCGCGAGTCTGGGTTCGAATCTACAAGGAGTTTAGATTAGTTGTTAAGCTAAATGCTTAAGAAGCAACTCGAAATAACTAAATTTAACTTCCAAAAACAATTGTGTATCAAATTTTGCTAATTAAACTACTAAGAATTTTTGACTAAGCTAACAAATAAGTAACAATTAATTTTTGTTTGAAGTTCTGTCAAATAGAGAAAAGCCTAGGGTTGTAACCTTAACCTAGGTAAACCTATTAGGTAAAACATATGTATGCTTGCTCAGTAGATCGGGGTTGTTATGACACTCAATACTCAAGTACTCACTCAATACCTCTCAGCTAAGGAGTGATTATGCCCAACTTAGCTCTCACAAGTCCAAATGGGTAGCTATAAATGCAGTTGAAAATGAGTCCAAGTTAGATTATCCCTATCTGTAGTTCAAATTCTTTAATTACACTAATCAACAACTCAACTAGTTCAATTTCGTTTTTGCCAGTTTTCCTAGCCTAAATTCCTCTTTCTCAAGTAAGAACAAAGTCAAATAGCCATGGATCAATATTTGCAACCATAAATTCTAACTTTTACTATAAACAAGGCTAAATAACACTAACCTAATCAATAGCAAGTACTGCCTCCATTTCAATTTATCTAAACCTATTTCCTTTTATGTCCGTACCAAAAAGAATGACCTCTTTTATTGTTTGACAAGAATTTACCTTTATGCAATGATTTATATCTACTCAAAATATATGCGCCTCATTTGATACTACAAATTTAAAACTCTTCTCTTTTTTCTTAAACCTCTCGCCCAGTCAAATGGGTTCACATAAATTGAAACATAGAAAGTATAATATTAAACACCCATAAGTTTTACACACTATGGTTGAGTCACAACCCTAGATAAAAATATATCTACTCATGTTAATAGACATGGAAAGATAAAAAGAAGAAGAAATTAAAGGCATAAAACTAAAATAATTAGAAAGAGTAGATGATCCTCTCTAATTTTAGCTCAAAATACTCCAAATGGCAAAATATTAATGAACTACCAACTACTACAATGAAAATATACCCTAAAAATTCATATGGTCCTATTTATAGGGCTTCCTATATCTCTGACAAAATTTCTCTTCGGAGGGTTCTACAAGCGCACTCCAACTTTCACGGTCCGCCCTTTGCAGGGTTAAAGATACATCTGCTTTCAGTCGGAGGAGTTCTGCGATTTCACTTTAGCTTCTGTGGCCGCACTTGAATTTTTGCAGGCCGTATTTGAGGAGGCTTAAGTCTTGTTCGATTTCTCATTCTCTGGTCTTTCAAGCTTGTTCGTGCAAACCTGTTTTATGGACCAAGTGCGACACATTCTAGTCTGCGGACCGCACTTCTGCCAAGAATCCCTGAAGCTTTAGTTCTTCTTCTGTGACCGCATTTCATCTTCTTTATATTGTAATGGCTTTTGAAGCGACAAATGGAATTCAGCGGACTGCAGTTCTCCTCTTTGCCGAACTTGGCTAGAATATCTCATTTTTGAGTTATATTTCCTCATTAAGCTTACATTCTCCAGCACACCTTGAATTTAACTATCTTTATTAGATTCGTAGATGAAATCACTACTTTTGGGCTAAAAGATATAGAAAAAAAGTACTAATAAGTGGTTACAATCCATACTTATCAACTCCCCCAAATTTAAGTCTTTGCTTGCCCTAAAGCAATTAGATTAGTGGACTCCTTCCCACATTGTATGATAATTTCAAGGATTCACCGACAAGTCATTTATACACAGTTAGGAAATATAATTACCCAAAACACTCATGAATTCTATATAAGGTGTCAAAATTTTAAAAAGGCGCAACTTGCTCATCTTATGTAATTCTAGTGTGACATTTGGGCCTCAAGTGTTAACTTCATTCATCAAGGATTCTTGTTCTTTCATGTAAATCAGGGTGGACTCCAAAATCTTCCTCTTCTACCTTCCATGTTCATTGCTCACTTCACATTTCAACACTCAATTTCTAATGCAACAAAGGTTTCTCTCTTCTCTCACAAAGGAATGTCACAAGTTAAGCTTCAAGTACCATAGGCTTCCCCCTCATGTAAATCTCCGCTAATGTAAGCATACTCGATTAAAAATCAAATAGGACTTCTTAATATATGCATACTCGGTTCGAAATCAAATACGACTTATTTTGGGTAGTTTTGAAGGCTATTGGTCTGGGGTAGGATATTATATGGGATACAAGTGGTTACACTCTTGTATCAAGGCTACAAAAAGAGAAGGGATAAAGTCTCAAATGGGGTTGACTAGGGATAATAATAACATGGTGACAATTGAAAGCTCAAACAATTCAATGAAAGCCTACAATCATCTTTCAAACCAAGCAAACTCAAAATCGAACCTTGAAGCACATTTGGGGAAAGTTCTAGACTATTCATTCAATTACTTGGACTAGCAACAAACTTTCACCTCACCTCTCATATAAATAGACCATAAAAGAAGATATAACCCACAATAACCATAATTGAGTCAAAGATCTCTATGATCTACACAACCACCTAATGATTATCAAAAGACAACTCAAGAGCCTCAAAGTCACTTTACTAGAGTTACTAAAATGATTCACAACAACCTTGTCTCAAATCATAAGCATGCAGTTAAGTATGTTGGTACCACATGAAGCATAAATAACCCATTTTAATAGAGAACTTGATTAGGGATTTTATTCGTTACTGCGTATGACTACTATTACCTAAAGATGTAAAAGACTGATTTCATTAAGAAAGTTATCACACTATCCATCCTCGGGAAAAGTCACATGGTTCACACAAGAAACTACCTTTGGAAACCAATAACACGAAATAAAAGGATAATATTTACACTAGCAAAACAAACAAAATTATAGATTATTACTAAATTTATCAAACTACTAAAAATTAACAAAACAAGCCATCCAATTATTACATCCCAATATCATCAAATGTATTAATCAATCAAATTCTCTCCTTCCCCCCCCCCCCCCACAAAAAAGAAACAATT
>ML246702.1:50434-93880 GCA_005239495.1 Nicotiana undulata
CCCTCCCCCCCCCCAAATAGAAGTAAGCATTATCTCAAATGCTTAACAGAACAATACGAAAGAGTAGAGAAGGGTGAAGAAACTCCCTAAGCATCCTCAGTCATCATGGTATCAAAGTAGGGTCAATCCAAGTTGGCTCAACTAGCTGGATAGTATCATCATCGTCCGTAAGAGCTACCTGAGATGTGAATATGTCACGCGCCGTAGTAGTAGTGTTGGATGTAAGGCAAGGCTCCTCAGCTTGAGCGGTAGTGGCATCCTGAGAAGTTTGAGCTAGGTCAGGCTGGGGGGGGGGGGGGGGGGGGGCAATCAGCATGTCAAATGGCAAGTTGCCTACCTTATCTATCCTAGTTATTCATGCCCGCAGCGACTCAACTGACTTCTTGCTAGCCTGAGTCTTGCTCATCTTCTTCACCTGCTTGGGCAACCTCTTAATCACTGCACCATGCTGAACAAGTGTGTCTATAATCACCTTCTGGTTGTCAAAGACCTTAGTAATCTTCCCATCAATATTAGAAGTGTCTAGCTGTGTGGAGGGCCGCCCCGCAATTGCACTAGATACTTCGGACAACTTTGATATAATTGTTTATATCCAATTATTGGAGACTCACCAATGTTTAAGAAACCCGCAAGGAAGATAGTGGTCCAGTAGGCATAGGAACCGTCATCAAAGCTGGTGTAGACAATGGAGTATGTGATGACGGTGGCTCATGAGTAGTATCTATGGAAAGGGTAAAAGGCTCAGCAAATGAGGAAGAGATATCAGAGGGTCCAGGAGATACTATTACAGGCTCATTAGGGTGCTAGTAGTAGTGGAAGGCTGGATGCTTCTTTGGGTTCCTAGGGTCTTGCAACTTGCACAGATCAAAGGGGCCGGTTGGTTGACTTTTCATGTTAATTAGTCTGGATTCCACTTTGGCATCTGTCAAGTACACCGTGATAGTGCTGGGGTAGGGGTAGGAAGTTTTACCGTGTTGTGATACCAGGATGATATTGGCCGACATCAAATATTGGGTACGCGACCATGATAGAAAACGCAAGCACTACTCTCTCCAGAGGTAGGATGTTCTCGTTCATGCTTGAGTCAAGTCTCATACAAACAAAAGTATCCCAACCCTTCGTCTCGAAGCTCAAAATCTTGCCAAAGATTGGTACTTCGGCCCCTATCCAAGGAGGATTAGGCCCATGTGCAAGAATCTCAGAAAGACACGGTCGGAACTTCTCCTTCTCAGCTAATTTTCCCAGGTACTCCTTTGGCTCCACATCCTCAAGTCCTAGGTTATCATTCAAAGTATGTTGATCAAATTTTACTTTGAGGATGCGCACTTTGTTACCTTGGTCCCTTTTAAAATATGTGCATTTTTGCGTAGAACTCCGGGACAAGTTGTTAGTCAGTATACAAGGCATTGACATGAGGTACCAAGCAGGTAGGAGTCATAATAGTAGTAGAGTAGAGCATAAGAGCAGTGGAGTGCTCATTGTGGAACATGCAAAATACATAGTTGAATTGCGGTCTGCACAATTCCAAGTGCGATCCGCAAAAATCCAACTGTGGCCATGCATTTGCGACCGCACAAATCCAACTGTAATCCATATGGTGTTTAATGTGGTCCGCACTTGAATAAGAGTACTCAGGTCCCAGAGAAGAAGTTCTCTGAAGGACAATGCAGACCTATCTTTGCGGCCGCAAAATTGCAAGGGCGGTCCACACAATCAAATTGCGGTCACATAACTTGGTTTATTATCCAGGTAACCTAACTCAGCAATTGTGAACCACAAAATTTCAAATGCGGCCCACACAATCAAGAACACTACAACACAAAGTTCAGTTACTTCCTAGGTTATGAAATATTGTTCAATCTCATTGGAAAATATGTTAAATGTATCATATCAGTATACCCAAACCAATCTAAGCATGATTTCACCAATACCCATTTTTAAATTAGCCAACATGGACACAGATAATTCCTGTAACATAGATGACTTGAAATGAAATTAAAAAGCAACAAACAAAATTTAAAAAAAAAAACGAAACTAGTTTTAAGTGATGCATACAAGATTGTGCTAGTATTATTAGAACGATTAGATTGTGAGTGGTTGTGTGTGATCAAATGTGCGAGCATATTGTTCTTCAGTAGAATCTCAGTTATAGGGTGAAAATGGCGAAAAGTGTAAAATGATGACCTACTGTTCTATTACTTGTGCATAGGTCGGGTCAAAGAGAGGGTGAGTGCGACTGCGAAATTCCAAATGTGGTCCGCACTCTGTTACCTTGGCAGTGGAAAGCTTGTAGTTGTGCGGTCCACACTTTTTTTAAGTGTGGCCGCACGTCTGTCAATCTATTTTCTGTGACCTCTATATTAGTGCTCTCCTACGACCGCAAAATTATCTGATAGACCGCAAAATTGGCTCCGTACTATTATGAGAAAATTCACAGGACCCTCCTTTTAGCACAGGAGCTGCATTTTTGCAAGTGTGGTCTGCAGTCAGAATCTGTGACTGCAATCAAATTTTTTCTGCCTGCGTTTCCTTTTCTGCGGTCGCACAAATAAAAAGTGCAGTCTGTACTTTTTCATACAATGCCACATCTTCAGCCATATCTTAGTACCTGACATTGATCACTGAAGCACACTTCAAATCTTGTTAAAAACAATAAACAACATCTAAACTAAAAGAAAAAGGAAAAGAACTTGGTTACCTCCAAAAAATGCTTTATTTAACGTCGTGGTACAACACAATGTCATAGCATCCACAACTGAAGTAAAAACCGCCACGACGTGGAAATCACCAACTTTGCGCAAGTAATGCTTAACTCGGTGACCACTGGCTAGATTTCATTGTTCTTGTTCTTCAAGTACAAAGCACCAAAGGGTGTCACACCAACAATTTCAAATGGACCACTCCACTTCGACTAAAGCTTTCGGGGAAACATTCTCGACCTTGAGTTAAACAATAACACTAGATCACGAACCTTGAACTCCTTGTTCCAAATAAACTTGTCATGAAGGTACTTCATCTTTTCTTTGTACAAGGACGATCTCTCATAAGCATGGTACCAGAATTCATCCAGTTCATTCAAATGTTCAACCCGTAACATAGCGACTACATCCCAATCAAGATTTAATTTCTTCAAGACCCACATTGACTTGTGCTCTAATTCCACCAGAATATGACAAGATTTTCTAAACACCAACCAATATGGAGATATTCCTATAAATTTTTTGTAAGCTATTCTATACGCCCATAGAGCATCATTAAGCTTCTTACACAAATATGACCGATTTGCATTCACTATATTGGACAAAATACTCTTTATCTCTCGATTGAAAATGTCCACTTGACCACTTGCTTGTGAATTATAGGGAGTTGTCACTTTGTAAGTGACACCATACTTACCGAGAAAAGTGTCAAAAGCCTTGTTACAAAAGTGCGACGCTCCATCACTTATGATTGCTCGCGGAGTCCCAAACCTGTTGAAACTGTTCCTCTTCAAGAAAGCTACCATGCTTCTAGTCTCATTGTTGGGTAAAACAACAATTTCAACCCATTTAGACACATAATCCAGTGGGACCAAAATGTAGGTGTTACCACAAGAACTCACAAAAGGTCCATGAAGTCATTGTCCCAAACATCAAAAAAATCAATCTCAAATATGGTTGTCGTCACGCCCCAAAACCGAGGGACGGGACCGATGCCTAACCGAATGAACCGATCAAGCAAACCTGATTTGCCTTTCCTACCCAACGCATTTCCCCATGTTTATAGCATACATTATTCATATGAAATAGCGAGAGAAAATCAAAAGTGTGGATTCACAATATAAAGTCCATTTTTCCTCTTTTAACGTTTTAACATTAGATCTTACCAAAACATACATACTAAGTACAGCGTTCCCAATACGGGACCACGATCACGAGTAAGTACACCAACTACCCAAAATATATATACAACCCACAAAATGTATACGGAGCCTCTATGAGTATGGAGAAGTGTACATAAACTTACCGGCAACAAGGCCCCGACTAAACCTCAAATAGACAATATATACAAAGAAGAGAACAATATAATATATATATATATATATATATATATATATATATATATATATATATATATATATATATATATATATATATATATCAACATACGGCCCCAGAAGGAAGTGGGGTTCACCGGAGCTGCTGGAAGGAAGGAGGAGGAAGATCGGCGCTACCTGCTACAGAACCACCTACATCCATATAAACGATGTAGCGCCTCCGACAAAAGGGACATTAGTACCATTGAATAGTACTAGTATGTATGAACAAACCTACTCTAGACATGGTAAACATCAACAGTCAACATAAATAGAGGCATCATACAACATTACACCGAAGCAAAGGAAAACAAAACAAGAATTACCACATCCCTCAACCCGTTTTGCCACCTTTTGGTTAATGTTCTTTTAAGTTTCATCTTGTTATTATTATTACTGATCCACCGTGTTGTTGTCACACGGAGTCTGATCTCTTTCCGATACGCTAAGCCATCCTAGGTGAGGTCCGAATATCATCACATCTCATATCACAACCGTGGAATGTTCACACGGAGTCCGATCTCTGCCCGATCGTCTAGGCCATCTCAACTGAACCAGTGAGGACAATAATCATCATCATATCACAATATCAATTCATCCATGTGTACGGCATGGAGTCTGATCCCAGCCCGATCGGATAGGCCATCTCACCCCTAGGACATTCTCCTGGTCAATTCATGGATATTTTAGATCACTTTGATCAATTTTAACCTTTTTGATCCCCAACACATATCATTCTTTGATTCATCTTTCATATCATTAGAATCCTTTGATTCATATTGCACAACAATCCATCCTTTAATCCACATTCCATAACAACCCAATCCATTAATTCATGTTTCACATCAATTCAACCTCATGATTCGTATTTCATATCATTACCAATCTTTATTCATATTCCATATCAGTCCATCCTTTCACATTTTTACCACACCCATCACATAATAGGATCATACACATAGTAAAAAGGGAACATGATGATCACCATTTATACACTCCAATAACATAACAACATGGTAGTAGCGTGGAACAATATAGAAGCAAGAATTCCTCAATTAGGCATGTAGAACACATAAATTCAATCAACAATAGAGTCATACCTGGAAAGTGAACACAACGGTTTTATCCTATGAATATTAGAGTTAGCCATACATACCTAGAGTCGGGATTTCTCCTTAATTGCTATCTCAATCACCGGACCTTCTAGCCCCTTCAATCTAATTTACAATGTGACACATTTAAACTTAGAATTAGGAATCATGAACACGACTTGAACTCACTTGGGAATTATATCAAACGCTATGCGTCCCTTTAGATTAACTAACCCCCTTTTAGTGAAATATTACTCTAACCTACTCTCTTTTACTAGATTATGGTAAATTAATTACATGCATGAAAGACCCTTAACCCCATCTCCAAGAACTAACCTATGTGTGTTTAATTTCAACTAGAATCTGACAATTAAGGGTAATGGGGTGTAAGCTTACCTCTTATGGTGAAGAAATTTGTGTCCGACTTGATTAGTTCCAAGCTTGAGTGATGAAGGAGGATCAATTTGATGAGTTTGGGTCTTTCTCTCTCTAGAACTCACTCTTGCTTCTCTCTAAATTATCAGATGGTCGTTAAAAATAAGGGGGAATGGGTTTTATATGGGTCTAGGGTCGGGTTATAAAGATAGAAAAATGGATAGTCCACCATTTCGGACCTGGCTTTATCCAGGCTTTATCTACCTAAAGTCTGGTCTAGCATGGCTTTATCCAGGCTTTATCTACCTAAAGCCTGGTCTGGCCTGGCTTTATCCAGGCTTTATCTACCTAAAGTCTGGTCTAGCATGGCTTTATCCAGGCTTTATCTACCTAAAGCCTGGTCTGGCCTGGCTTTATCCAGGCTTTATCTACCTAAATCCTGGTCTAGCTGCGACGAAATTTTTTCAACTCCTTGGCGCATCATTTCAATCCCAAAACTCCGGAAGTACAATGTATTACCTACCTTGATACCAAAAAACCTTAAATTACATAGTGAAGCTTTTTCCAGGGCCTTACAGTTGTAAGGGGAATCTTATGTTTCATTGAAATTCCACCGGCCTGTTGATATTCATCACATCTTCTTACCAAATCATCTGCATCTTTGTAGAGAGTAGGCCAATGGAAACAACCACTTAGGACTTTAGCCTCCGTTATTGATCTACCATGATGACCACCATAAGGTGAAGACTGACACGCCGAAGAATATAACTTTGTTCCTCATCGGACACACATCTTCTAATCACCCTATCAATGCAAATCTAAAAAGGCATGGTTCATCCCTATAGTAGTCTTTACAATCCCTCTTGATCTTCTTCCTTTGGTTTAAAGTGAACTCTTCTGGAATGATACCACTCATAGGAAAATTTTCCAAATCTACGAATCATGGTACATCTTTCATTGGAAGTGCCAAGAATTGCTCATCGGGAAAAGGGTTATTGATGTCAAGGCCATCATGTGTCCTCCCTCCTCCTCCAAACGAGACAAGTGGTCTGGCACTTGATTTTCACTTCCCTTCTTGTCTTGGATGTCAATATCAAACTCTTGTAACAAAGGCACTCATCTCATCAAACGAGCTTTTGATTCCTTTTTGCTCATAAGATAGTGAAATGCCACATGATCCATGTGCACACAAGCTTTAGCCATCAAATACAGGTGGAACTTCCTAATACAAAACACAATGGCAAGTAGGTCTTTCTTCGTAATGGTATAGTTGACTTGGGCACTATTCATGGTCTTACTAGCATCGTAGACCAGGTGGAAAAATTTGTTGATACGTTGCCCCAAAATAACCCCAACCACTACATCATTTGGATCACACACGGGCACAGTTGACAAAGTCTAATTTGGAGATGTAATGATAGGAGTAGATGTCAAGTTGAGCTTCAATTGTTCAAAACCTCCAATACAATCATCATTGGAATGGAACTTGGAATCCTTTTCAAGGAGTTTACACAAAGAGTTTACCACTTTAGAAAATTCTGTGATAAATCTTCGGTAGAATCCCGCATGGCCTAAGAAACTCCTCACACCCTTTATCGATGTAGGGGATGGAAGCTTAGAAATAACTTCAATCTCGCCTTATACACTTCAATACCATTCTTTGAAATCTTATGGCTAAAGACAACGCCTTCCTCAACCATGAAATGACATTTCTCCTAATTGAGTACCAAATTTGTATCCTTGCAGCTAGCCAACACTTTGTCCAAATTAGAAAGACAATAATCAAATGAATCCCCAACCACAAAAAATTCATACATGAAGAGCTCAAGGTTGTTTTCCACCATGTCCGTGAAGATAGCCATCATACACCGTTGATGGGTCGTCATTGTATTGCACAATCGAAAATGCAACCATTTGAAAGCAAAGGTACCATATGGGCATGCAAAGGTGGTTTTCTCGTGGTCTTCCTGTATAAGAATTCGGTTGTATCCCGAGTAAACATCACAAAAATAATAAAAAGCACGGTCATCTAACCTATCAAGCATTTGATCTATGAAAGGGAGAGGAAAATGATCCTTACTGTGACTTTGTTTAGCTCTCGATAATCCGTACAAACTCTCCAACCAGTGACCGTTCTTGTAGGTATCAACTCATTCTTATCATTGGTACAACGGTCCCCTTCTGGGGGACATATTGAAGCTGAGAAGTCCATGAACTATCATAGATGGGGTAGGCAACCTCGACATCCAACCATTTGATAACCTCCTTTTGACCACCTCTTGCATAGCTTCATTAAGTCTTCTTTGATGTTCAATAGACGGGTTAGCACCATCCTCCAACTTGATATTATGCATGCAAAATGAAGGGCTTATACCTCGAATTTCTGCCAAAGTCCATCTAATGGCCTTCTTCCTCCTTTGTAAGACCGCCAATATGGAATCTACATGCAGGTTAGTCAAACAAAAGGAAGGAATAACCAGTAAAGTAGAACAAGGACCAAGATATTCATATTGAAGATGGGGTGGAATTGGATTACACTCCAAGGTGGGTTTCTCTTCAATTAAAGGCTTTGTAGGGGAGTCTTCCTATTTTCAAGATCCACTGACAGCTTTGGGGGTGCATGATTGTAAGACCCCATTCCTTGCAAATAGTTTACAGATCTCATGAAGCAATCCATCTCATCATCATCAAAGTCGAGCAAAATGGCTTCCAACATGTCACCAACATTTATTGTGGCACTAGTATCTCAGATATGACATCGGTCACCAAATCCACAAAAAAACACGCCTCATTGCTATTTGGCTGATGCATAGACTTGCAAACATATAATACCACTTGTTCATCATCAACCCGGGAAGTGAGTTCCCCAACTTGAACATCACAAAGAGCCTTACCCATAACAAGGAAAGTCCTCCCAAGAATGATAGACACTTCATAATCAACTTCACAATCAAGAATAACAAAGTCTATCGGGAGAATAAATTTATCAACTTGGACCAATACATATTCAATCACACCCAATTGACTTTTTATTTTCTGATCGGCCATTTGCAACCTCACAAATGTGGGTCTTGTTTTCCCAATCCCAAAAGTTTTAAAAATCGACAAGGGCATCAAATTGATACTCTCCCCAAGATCACAAAAGAGCTTTAGCAAAATCAACACTTCCAATAGTACAAGTAAATGTGAAAGCGCCGGGATCCTCCAACTTGGGACCCATGAATGTACAATTGCACTCACTTGATGAGTGACCTTGATCGTTTCAAAGTTCATTGTCCTCTCCTTTGTCACAAGATCTTTCATAAACTACGCATAACCGGTAGAGAGACCTTTCATCATTTGAATAGACTTCTTTAATTGATTCTCACCATTTTTCTTAGCGAGCCTTTGAGGGTAAGGAAGTGGAGGCTTTGGAAAGGGTTCCTTAGCCTTTTGCACCATTGGATATGGCATGTCAATGATGTTTTCTCTATACGAGTTCACTTCCTCTGGGTCTCTTCTATACTATCATCAATATCAATCTGAACTTCATCATGTACTTGAACATCATTTTGTGGAACTTTCTTCTCTTGGAACATTTGGTCATCATATACAAGTTGCTTTTCATTGGAGGAGGGAATCACCTCTTCCACTTCTTATGATGACCACCATGGCATGCCCCATACTGTTACCACCCTTTGGGTTCACCACCATATAACTTGGTAATGTACCCTCAGGACGAGTGTTAAGAGCTTGAGAGATTTTTCCCATTTGAACTTCAAGATTCTAGTTATTGTTGTTGTTATGCCAACTCCATTGATTGTTAGAACCCCAATTGCCTTGGTTGTTTAGAGAACGCTATTGATTTTGATTGGAGCCTTGAAAATTTCTCCTTTTCCCTTGGTAATTGTTCATAAATTGTTCCTCTTCTTCTTTCTCATGATAGGAGTCATCTTGATCATAACCACCATAATTTTGTGCATAGGTCTCCACCTGGGGTTGAAATTGGGGACATTTAATATGCTTCTTGTGGTCTAAAACATTTACCCCCTCCATAGCCTGAACTTTTTTAGGAGCATAAGTTTGATGAAGTTGAGGTTAGCAAGTTAAGTCATGGTTGTGATCAATTCGGTAATAGCTTTCCCATGGTCTTGCAATTCTATATGAAGGTGAATCATGCTGGGATCGCCTTGGGGAAAAATTACTCGGGGTTGCCTAGACGATGAAGTTTTTGCCATATCATCGAGAATCTCTCATGTCTCCGCATAAGGTATTGTCATGAAATTGCCCTTGGCTTTAAAATCCAACCTTAAGGAACCAAGTGTTCCTTTACTATTCCAAACACTTCCAAATCTCGAACACCTGTCCCCGCAAGCCACAAATCACGATAAGCCACTACAGAAAGTATCATTTGGGGGATCGGGGTCCAAATACGCAAAATGACCGGTCGGGTCGTTAATATTTTGGTACGTTGTCATACACTATCACCTGATAATGTTCTACTATTTTCCCAGAATTCTTATCAACTACATGAATTATAACTCTCTTAGGATGCTTTTCCAGCAGGTCTAGTAAGACCTTAACCCTTGATGTACTTGGTCGTGTTAGATCTTGAGTCGCTTTGTCCACTGCAAGAGGCTTTCCTACTGCTGACGCTATGGACATTAATGATTTTTTTGCAAAAATATTCGCAGGCAAATCAGGTAACGAAATCCAAACGACTGCCTTTGAAGTTTCTTCTCGTGGATTAAAACCTATCGTCCATGGAAAGGTTCTAAAGAAGAATTCCTCACCCTTTGCCTTAACAAAACCAGTAGTCCTTGATAAGAACTGAACAAATTCATGAAACAAATCAAATCTTACCAAGATATGTCGAATATCTAGTTGCCCGACATTACAATAGCCTTTAACGTCAAATTGCTTTGGTATGATTTGTTGTAGCTCTTGAATGTATGGTGAAATACTTATTCAATGGTGAATGTATTAACCTCTTCAATAGTGAATTCCACCGTTGGTTCTCCATGAACGATATTCACAGGAATCAAATCGATTTTGGACAAAACTATGGCATATTTGTTTTGAAATTGATCAGCGTATGACTGTTTTGGCTTGGTGTTTGGAAGTGTTTCCAACGTGTTTTTACTTGACTCTCCCACATCCAAAGGCTGGGGAGAGTTCGCAGCAGCCATGGATGCCCTAAGCGTGCATGAGATCACCAAAAGAGAGAGGAGAGAGCGTGTTTGTCACAACCCTAGGCTTTTTTCTATTTGATAAAACATCAAAAACATTTCAATTATTACTCGTTTTTTAGCTTAGTCAAAATTCCTTACTATTTTAATTTGCAAATATTTTTACACACTTTTGTTTGGAATATAAATTTAGTTATTTTAAGTTGCTCTCTTATCTATTTACCTTACCACCCAATCTATACTCCTTTTGGATGCGAGCCCGACCCGCGTTGGGTTCTATTATTGTAGTGATTGTTTCATATTCCTTTAACTGGGGTGTGAATTGGACGTAATTAATTTTGGGCGTCGTTGCTAGGAAGTTTACGATGTTAGCAATATGCTTGAGTATGTTCTTTTACTTTCGTGATTCTAACTTGTTGAAGTGATTTTAGCGTTCAAAGAACTTGGAAACATACCATTGGGAGAGGTGGATGGTGAAGAGGAACAACCTAATGAAATTCCACTAGTTCCACAAAAAACCGCCGAGCCCGTGGGAAAAAAGACAATGTGCCTCTCCCACCCCCACAACTACAAGCGGTGCAACACTGGATTTTTTTCCAACGAAGCGTATGAAAGTACCATAGCCCCCCTCGAATTAGGTAAGGAAACTTTTAAATTACCATTGTGATGCTCACTTTTCTTGTGAAACAGGGTTATTTCATCAGAGCACCGACTCAAAATGCTTATAAGCATTTGAAAGGTTTTATGGATACGTGTTGGGGAAGGAAACAAAGGAATGTCTTGAAAGATGCATTGAGGTTAAGTATTTTTCCCTTCTCACTAAGGGGTAAGGCTTTGGATTTGTTGGAATGCTTCCTAATCATTATATTCACACATGAGATTAGTTGGTGGTGAATGTTATTTCCAAGTTCTTCTCTCACAGACATATGAAAACTTTACGGGATGAAATATTGGCTTTCAAGCAAGAGCCCAATGAACCTTTGCATGAAATTTGGGAGCGATATGGGACTATGGTGAAGGAGTTCCTGAACAATTTTATGACCGACAACATGATCCAACAAACTTTATACCGTGGTATTAATACTACGAATCAATGTATGGTCAACATTTTAAGTAAACGACATCGAAATCGAGTTTTGACGATTCCAGTAGCTTCATATGATGATTTTGGACTTGTACGTA
This sequence comes from Nicotiana undulata, assembly GCA_005239495.1. Classification (NCBI taxonomy): domain Eukaryota; kingdom Viridiplantae; phylum Streptophyta; class Magnoliopsida; order Solanales; family Solanaceae; genus Nicotiana; species Nicotiana undulata. The sequence goes on from ML246702.1 coordinate 62,326, forward strand.
TGTCCGGAATAGGTTTTGGATGACCCGGGAGCGTTTCAACATCAGATAGCGAAATAGAGTTTCCTTAAGTTTGAAATTTGGTTTGGAATGTGATTTTATGTTATCGAGGTCCGAACGGAATTCTGAGACGGGGAATAGTTCTGTTATGTCATTCATGACTTGTCTGCAAAATTTGGTGTCATTCCGAGTAGTATAGGTCGGTTCGGCGCATTTAAACCGAATTCAAGAACTTAGAATTTCTTAAGTTTGATCCTAGGGGTTTTAAGGGGTGATTTTGAGATTTAGCGTTGTTTCGGGTGTTTCAAACGGTCGAGTGAGTCTATATTATGATTTAGGACTTGTTGGTATAATTGGACGGAGGTTCGGGTGGGCCCAGGTGCCTCCCGGACACCACACGAGGCCAAAAACCAGTTGAAAATGCAGCTGGTGCACCTGATATGGTGTGACCGCAAGTGCGGTTGCCCAGCCGCAGGCGCGGGAGCGCTCCTGCGGTCCCAGCCTCACAGGTGCGGGAATTTCGCATATGTGGATTTAATTCCGCAGGAGCGGAACTGCAGGTGCGGTCTCCAGCTCCGCAGGTGCGGGCCTAGTCTTCCCCGTCCAACTCCGCAGGTGCGAGCCTCACCTCGCAGGCGCGAGACCACAGGTGCGGTCCTCGAGCCGCATGTGCGGAACCCCTGTAGGCCAGGCAGTGCACTTTCACTTAAACACGGGATTTCCTTCATTTTTTCCATTTTACACCTCCATTGAAGACTTGAGAGCTTGGGAAGAACTCTCCACTACCTAGCTACTAAGAGGTAAGTAAATTCTATTTAAATGTTAGATTTCTACACCAAAAAACTTAGGTAGATTAACATCTAAATAGTGGAAATCATACGGGATAGAGTGAAAACCTATGGTTGATGAACTTTAGGAATTTCACCACTTTTCTACCATGAAATCATATAAAAATTTCATATTAATGATCCTTAGGCTCGGGTGAGTGTTATCTTCGAACATTTCCGAAATCCGAGCATGTGGGTGGGGGGTGTATTTTGGAATTTCTTCAAGAATAGTGAATTTTAAATAAGTAGGATAAATTCCATACCTTGAGCATGCATTGATGTATTTATATATCATTTGACTAGTTTCGCGTCTTCGGGTGTAAAGTTTGGAGTTTCGGGCGCGTTCTTGGCCGGGAAGTAGATTATACGTGAGGTGAGTCTCCTTTCCAACCTTGTAAGAGGGAATTTTCTCCATAGGTAAATTTTAACGATTGAATTTGTCCTTATTTGCGGGGGCTACGTACGCGCAAAGTGATGAGAGTTTGTGCGTAGCTACTACTTTGTTGTGTCGGGTAGAACTTAGGATTTTCACAAGCATGCCTCTATGTGCCTTACCTGTATCTTTACATGTGTTCCTGGTTGCTTATTATCCTTGAAATTGACATGAGAATTTCGGAAGCTATGTGTAAGTTTAAGTGCTTAAATCCCTGAATTTAAGAATAATCCATGATAAATTCCTGAATTTCCTGATAATTCTGTGTATGTCTACCAGCACCCGTGTCGCATGTATAATTCGTCAGCGGGGTAGCCTTATATTTATGTCAACCGCGTCGCATGATCGATTTGCGAGCGGGGTAATAGATGCATCTATGGTTCGTGCCGCTCGACCCTCGGCAGTTCACATTTAAATTTTTGCGTCGCTTCGGCCGTACGCCTCGGCATATTATATGCTATGTGCTTGGTTGAGAGTCTTATTATTATTCTTACCAATTTAATTGTTCTATGGGGAAAGAAACTTGTGATTTTTATTAAATATTATTACTTGGCCCTTGCTGGTAGATCGTTATCTTTATATAATATGCTCCATGTCTACTTGCTTTCCATAAATGTTATTCCTATCTAGATTCATTAAATCATATTATCGATAATGACCCTAGTGAGTAACACGTCTACCTCTCGTTACTACTTCTTCGAGTTTAGACGGGATACTCACTGAGTACATATTTGCTAATATGTACTCATGCTACGCTTCTGTACTTAATTATACAGGTTCTGAGGTTGTCGCACCTGGTCACCATTCGGGTGTTCGTCGCTGAGAGTAATATCGGGATTTGACTACACAGTGAGCTGCTTATTCCTGGCATTCCTCAGCAGCACTGTGGAGTTTCTATTACTTATGGGATATTTTTGTCTACCCCTTTCAGACAGTTGTACATTTATTTTGACTATTTGTATATTCCACTAGTCGCCTGTGGACTTGTTACACTAGGTCTTGGCATACGTAGTTGGTTTTCCTAGTATTTTGCTATACTGTATATGTTGGCAAATGATTTTGTTTTGAGTTACTTTAAATCAATTTTCCTTACTTCCTCACTTTCATTAAAGGACTTCTTAAATTAAAACTCAACAAGTATTTGGACATCTCATTAGTTTAAGTAATTTCGTTAGTAACTAGTGTTGGCTTGCCCGACTTCGGTGTTGGGCGCCATCACGACCTGAGTAAGAATTTGGGTCGTGACAACATGTTGCAAGCATCAAGGATATGATGAAATATCATGTCGATGGAGGATAAAAAACAATAAGGAGGAGGCAACTCCAGTGAAAGAAATTGAGGGCCTGGACAGTATAGAAAAACTAGAAGGTGATGCTAGGGATTTTCTTAATGAAAAAAGAGGAGGGCAACTGGAAGTTGAAGTATCAAAAGATCATGTGGATGAACAACATGTTTCACAAATAAAAGGAGGAAAACAAATGTCCAATGTGAACAATGAGAAACTGATGGATCGAGTAGCTGAAGATATCTTTGTAGGTGATGTTTCAAAGGTTGATAAAGGTCCACCTAAACCTACAAGAGATGTTCCTGCTAAAACAGCCTTAGCAACGATTCTCATTGAGGTAAATCCAGTTGTGCAAGCTTATGACAATTTACATTCTACTAAAGATGAAACTGTTGCATCAACTGCTGCAGGTTTAAAGGTAGTTGTGGATCGAGCTGGTGCAACTTTGCAAATTGGGAAGGCTAATGATGGTATTGCAGCTGATGATAGAAGAGTCTCTACAGGTACAAAGGCTGTCAATGTTGAGGCTAAACTTCCAAATGCTCAAGTTGAAAGTGAGCAGGGGACTCTGGCTCAGCATGTTGCTGAGGACCAGACTTTAGGCATTAAATCGGCTGGGCAAAAGGGAGTAGATATGGAAGTTAACACTGGTAAATGAGTTGGTGAAGGTAAGGGAAATAATAAAAACACAAAGGAGGGGGTTTGAAATGTGGTTTTAGCAAGAAAATCACCTACGAAATAGGTGGTACCACCAAGCCAAAAATCAGCAAGTGTTCGACGAAATGACTTTAACATTGGTTCGATCGGCCATTGGCTCAAATCTGCCTCTTTAGATGACTTTAACATTGGAAGCTTGAGGCAAGCTGCAGCAACACCTACAAAGCAGATTGTTCCAGCTGCTAGTCCAACAGACAATTAAAAAGCAACAACACTAAAATCTGGGCAGAAGCAACTTGTGACAACCACTCCAAGTATTTTTTTAGAGGAGAGAAAGCTCTTGGATGCAGTGAAACATCAACTTAATCCAAACAATTTTAGCTCTTATTCCTATTGTTGGTCGAACATCAACAACAACAGCAAATTCTGGGCACCAACAAATTGTGACAACCACTCCAGTTATTTCATTAGAGGAGAGAAAGCTCTTGGATGCAATGGTAATCTCAAAACCTATTAACTCTTTACACCCTATTACTTTTATCACTGGTCGTGTGAATAAGAGCAGGAACAAAGTGCAAAGCATAGCACATCAACAAAACAAGGCAGTGTTGGTTAATAAACATGATGGTAATGCTTTGATGACTCAAGATATTGTTCAAGACATGCCAAATCCGGTGATTGTGGGCAGATATACATATGAAGAGGGTGAGGAAGATGATATTTTAAATCAATGTCGGGCAGAGGCAGCAAGAAAAGGTGATTTATCGCCTATGCATAGCGGAAAAAGTGGGAAGTCTCATACAAGAAAAAAAAGTTGGGACGACAAGGTGAATGAAGATTCAAACATAAGGCGACTTCCAATGAGAGTTTCCAAACAAAAATAGGTTGCCTAAACTACATATACAAAGTCCAATCGTTCAAAAAAGAAAGCATAAAATATGAAGACATTCTGGAAAGGGTGGATGATGAATACAAGACTAGAGAAGACTAGAGAAGAAAGAGCAACACTGTTATTTCTATATTTTTATATTTTACCATCACATTAGTATAATTTTATGTAATATCATCACAGAGTATGTAATAAACTATGTGATGATCATAGAATATTTAGTGCTCTTTAGTTCTTACTTTTTACATGCATGTTAGTAGATGAGGCTATTATATGCCTCTATAGGATTAGTAAGGTAAGGTTTAGCCCAATAGTTTATTCGCCCAGGTCCTATGCCTTTGGGAAGATACCCTAGCATCTATGAGATTATATGCCCTCGTGAGACTTTGCCGGCAGCTACACCATGATCCTCTACATGAGTCTGCCATCATAGGGCAATGAGAGGCGCAGATGAATGATTATATAGCCAAGGCATATAGGCAACGCTACTGGTGCTATTTTCCCCCTTATTTGTACTATTCCTATGTGGTTCTTTTTTCTTTTTATTATTAATAAAACTAGCCCTAGGCACCTGCCTAGTGGATTTGGTTAAAAAAACCTAGGTGTAAACATAATTGGCAAAGTAAATTTATTCTTTCTCGGTAGATCGGGGTTGTTGTGACTCTCAATACTCAAGTACTCACTCAATACCTCTCGGTTAAGGAGTGATTATACCTAATTTAGCTCTCTCAAGTCCAATTAGGTAGCTATAAATGCAATTGAAAATGAGTCCAAGTTAGATTATCCCTATCTCTTGTTCAAATCCTTCAATAAACTAATCAATAACTCAACTCGTTCAATTTCTTGATAGCCAAGTTTTCCTAGACTAAATTCCTCTTTCTCAAGTAATAACAAAGTCAAATATGCATGAATCAATGATTGGAACCATCAATTCTATCTTTGAAGTATAAATAAGGCTAAATAACAATAACATAATTAATAGAAAGCATAATGTTAAACACCCATAAGTTTTACACACTAGAGTTCGATCACAACCCTAGATAAAAATCTAGCTACTCATGTTAATAGACATGGAAAGATGAAAAAGTAGAAGAAATTAATGACATAAAACTAAAGTAATTGGAAAGAATAGACGATCCTCCTTTCTTAATGAAGCTCAAAATTACTCTCATCGGCTAAAAATAGTAAACTACCAGCTGCTACAATAAAACGAAGCCCTAAAAAATTTATAAAGTCCTATTTATCGGGCTCCTGAAATCTCAGACAAAATTTCCCTTCAGAGAGTTCTGCGGCCACACTTCAACTTCTGCGGTCCGCACTTTTCTAGGTTAATGTTGCATGTGCTTTCATTCAAAGGAGTTCTGCGGTCGCACTTCAGCTTCTGCTCTACACTTTGCTTCTACGGCCACACTTGAATTTTTGCAGACCGTATTTGAGGAAGCTTCAAACTTGTTCGATCGCTCATTCTTTGATTTTTCAAGCTTGTCAGTGAAAACCTATTTTGCGGACCAAGTACGACCACACATTTTACTCTGCGGATAGAATTTCTGCCGAAAATCCCTGAAGCTTTAGTTCTTCTTCTACGGGCGCATTTAATCTTCTTGGGTCTGCACTTACTTTTGCGGCCGCAGATCGAATTCTATGGATCACACTTCTCCTCTTTGTTGAATTTGGCTAGAATGATTCATATTTCCTAATTGAGCTTACACTCTCTAGCATACCTACAATTAAACCATCTTCATTATATTATGAGACAAAACTCAGTACTAATATGTGGTTACATTAAAAAAACTATATCAAGAAGGTACTAATATGTGGTTACAATAAAAACTTATCACTGTCCAATATGAATATCCTGAGGTCCCTGACTAGCTGGAGCACTATGCGTAACCTGAAGTGCAGACTGAACTAGTCGACTGACAAAGCCTCTTCCATGACAAGCTAAAACTGCAGAACGGGAACCACTAATCCCTCCAATCTCCTAGCGATATGCTCCAACCTCCTAGCGATATGCTCCAACCTCCTAGCGATCTCCACAACTTGATGAAATGAAGTCTTAGTCTCTAACTTCCACGCCATCCCATATATGAGGCTATAAATGAGTCCTTCAATAAATATACAAACTCTTTCTCTAACAATGGAAACCAAAACAGATGAGATAAATCTGCAAACCTCATAGCATACTCGGACACGGCCATACCCCCCCCCTAGCGCAATTGCTCGAACTCGGTGCGCAATGTGATGACGTACAAATCCACTACAAAAAGGTAAATGGTCACGATCACATGTAATATAAATTACCCAACTATGAGTCGGGGTCGAATCCCACAGAGAACAATATGTAGGAGATTAGGAATGTAAGAAAATTATCACTTATTGTGCAATGCCAAACACTTAGAATTAGGTTGTGAAAATGTTTATACCTAAATGAAAAAAATGTAAACTAACCTAGAAAGCAAGTAAAATGATCAATGGCTACAAGTATGGATGCATCGGGAATAACACTCAAGTAACGATTCAATGTATTTCACGATTTTACAAATATGAGCGACTTTATGTTAATTAGCCACGGATAACAATTCTAAATTAGATTCTTCCGAAGACTAACAAGACTTCCTAATTGAATTATCCCTAACATAATTAAGAGATAAAGCACACCCGTATATGGCTACAATTAGTTCAATTCCCATTCCTAGGTAGAATCTATAAAGTGAGGGTTAAAGCCTCAAGTTCTTGTTAATTAATCTTTCCAACCCCAAATTATCTTTCCCAAATTAATTCGAAGTAAATGGGAGATTCCTAGGGTTAGCCAATCCCTTTGGAAACATTTAAGAACAAGAATAATTAAAGAAACAATAACTCACTTCATAAATAAATAAAAAATATTCAATACATAAGCACAACAAGATATTTAATTCTCACTTTAAACAAGAATATTTCCATAAACAAGATTCAAGTGTTGGATAAAATACTACACACTTAGATATACAATACAAAGCAAGAAAATGACGAAATGAACATAAATGGGTAAGAAATTCTCAACCACAAGCTTCAAATCTTCAAGATCCAGGTGTGTGTGCAAACCTTAGCTTCCAAACTTGTTCTTCTCTAGTGTATCTACTAAAAATAAACCAAAAGATCTGCCAAAGATGTGAAAAATATTTGCTAGGCTGTATATTTGTGGGTTTGGAATTTAGAAAATGTGAAATGTCTTTACTGCCCAGGTCTGAAAGCCCGTTGACGCACCTGCAGAAATATCCTTGCAGGTGCGGCTCTGTAGATGCGGATCGCCCATCGCAGGTGCGGAAAGTGAATAGAAGCACTAGATCCGTAGATGCGGTCCTCAAAGCGCAGATACGCAACCGCAGAAGCGGGTCTTGACTCGCAGATGCGATCCCAGGTGAAGTTGCTCAGTTCCACAGATGCAGACTGCCTCCCCGCAGGTGTGAGATCGCTTTTGCGCACAATGTTCTGCAGATGCGGAATCCCTAGAGACTTTTGCATTCTTTCAACCATATTTCGCTCAATTTCATTTCAATTGAATTCAAATCATTTCATGGCATTATTTACCTGAAAATGATTGGTAGGTCCAATCGATTCATAGCCTCTCGAGCACGTCAACAACTATGGACCGAGACTACACTAAGGAACAAGGAAGCTTGACTGAGAAAAGACACAATACACACCATAAACAACCTCATATTATAATTAAAGGACGCAAAATCTACAAAAAAGAGACTAAAATGAGTGGTGAAATCACCACTCATCACAATGCATTCCTGTGGGTCCATGGAACAAACTCCCCTAAGAAAAGATCATAGAAATGGGACCAAGTAAGCAGCAATGTGCCAGTTGTCTACTCACCGCATAATCCTGTCACAACCTATATGCCGATCCTGTAAGCTGAAATGTAGTAAAGTCGATCCCGCTCGCCTCCACCACACCCAAAGTACATAGTGTTGTGACACTCATCCAAGAAATTATGTGCATCCTCCAATGAACATGGGAGGATGGAAGTTTCAAAACCTCTCTAAACGCGTCTGTCCCTCAGCCGACACAACTAGCCCTACCTCGAGCTGAGCTACGACTATTGACTGTATCGACACAACGGCCGATGTTTGATAAGCATGAGCCGGCTACTCTAGTGTATGGGCGGCCAAAGCTTGGGATCCTCCCCTAGCCTGTGAAGTAGTTGGTGCAACTAATATCAACCCTACCTAAGCCAAAGTCCCAAATATGTTCAGGAAGTTTCCAAGGTCTGCTGGAGCCCTGACGTAGCAATAGTCTACCCAGGTGCCTGCTCAACGTGCTCAGGATCCTGTCCCTCAACTGGAGTTGCTGGACGCTCTATAGCTGCTGCTCTAGCAGATGCTTTAGTTATAGCGCATGCCTCTCCTCGGCCTCTACCATAGCCCTGACCTTTCACGGCTTTGGCAGGAGGCGCTGATATCAAACCATCTATGAGAGAATAGAAAGACAAAAGCTCAAACACCGACATCAATAAATCCGCACGATAAGGAATAAAATAAGTGAAGTCTCCTAATAGTGCGGTAGCCTCTCGAAGATAAGTACTGACGCCTCCGTACTGATCCGCAAGAATTTGGTAAACTTGCTTATGACTTGTAGGACCTATGAACCTAAAGCTCTGATATCAACTTGTCACGACCCAAATCCCATCTTAAGGGTCGTGATGGCACCTAGTCTCTAAAACTAGGTAAGCCTATCACAAGACCAAATCAAACTGATAATAACAACATAAATATTAATTGAAAGCTGAATAAAGACATAACATGGTTGTAAGGTGAATACAACAGTTAAAATCCCAAAACCCAATAATAATGATTCATAAGCTCTACAATAAATACATAATGAGTCTCAAATATGTACATCATTGGTTGGAATACATAAGCAGTAATGAAGCAACTACAAAGGGTGATTCAAGGCAACAGAGAATATAACAACTAGCGCGCTCTTAGGTAGCTGGATCTGCACAAAGAATATGCAGAAGCGTAGTATGAGTACACCACAGTCGGTACCAAGTAAGTATCAAGACTAACCTCAGTGGAGTAGTGACGAGGTTCAAGTCAAGACACTCACTAGTAAAATAATTTGTGCGAGATATCGATATAGAATTGAAAACAGAGAACATAACAAGAATAAATATCAATAAAGGGTGGGGCATGTGACAACAGGAAAAAAATCGACCAACAACTCATAAAAATGTGAAGTGAGGTTATTTAAGGAAAACAAAGATATGTTCATACATCATCCCGTTCCAACAAATGGATAACATCAAGAATCACCCCTAAATACCACATAACATCATCAAAAAGACACCCTTATGTTTCCACGTAAGCTTCACAATGAATTATTTCACCCTATATAGCTACACGAGCATAAGCCCCTTTATCTCGCCGCATGCGCATCAACAAACACCACCCTTATGTTGCCACAGGCGCATCTCGCCATCCTTATACTCCACACAATAACAGTAAACCCGCACATCACGTACACATGTTCCACAACATCACCAAAATAGCGATACCAAGTCACAACAAGATATGGCCCGCGACTGAATAACAATGTGTAGAAGAATCATAACAATAATATAAGGGTTCGGGGACTAAAATATGTTTCATATGACAAATAACCCCAATTCAAGGTATTATAATAGCCTAAGGTCTAATCCGGTCAAATACCACACATACACCCGTACACACACTCGTCACCTTATATATACGTCGTTTCACATAGGACAAATAATGCAAATTATACCAAATCCTATAGGGTAATTCCTCCATCAAAGTCGGTCAAGATACTTCCCTCTAACAAGCTAAGTCAATACTCTAAGAAGCCCTTCCCGCGTGATTCAACCTACTGATAGCTCGAATAGCCAATACAACTTAATAATATCAATAAAATCCATAGGAAACAAGCATAGACGATAAATCTAAGATCTTGGTTTAGTTATGAAGTTAGCCTAAAAGGTCAACCCTAGGCTCGGAACCTGACCAAACTCGCAAATTCGAACACACATTCCCATACGAGTCCAAATATATGTATTTCATCCAAATTCGACCTCAAATCAATCCTCAAATCATCAATATTTTTTACTTTAGAATAGTTTTTACTAAAATCTCAATTAATAAATATATCCAAGTAAAACAGTACGTACCCAAATCGGGACATAGTATAAGTCCAAATTATCATACAAAGCTATTGGAACCATCAAAACACCATTCCACAGTTGTCTACATAAAAATCAAATTCCAGTCAACGCTTAAAACTTAAGCCTCCACTCTAGGGACTAAGTATCCTAAATCAATCAAAAACCTCCCCAAAACCAAGCCAACCATCCCCACAAGTTACATAATCACAAATACACATGTGTAAAACATAAAACAGGGTAAACATGGCTAAAATACTCAAAACGTTTCCCCTATTTGATGCTTTACACGTGTATTTGTGGTCACGTGACTTGGGTAGATGGTTGGTTTGGTTTTGGGGAGGTTTTGTATTGATTGTAACACTTAGTCCCTTGGTAGGAGGCTTAAGTTAAAAGAGTTGACCAGAGTTTGACTTTATATAGACGACTCCCAAATTATGTTTTGATGGTTCCAATAGCTTCGTTTGATAGTTTTGGACTTACATGTTTTTTTTTATTTGGATTTGGAGGTTCGTAGGTTGGTTTGGCTTGAATTGGCGAATAATGGATAAGCGCAGGTTTGGAAGGTTGATAGATTTTATTGAGAGTTGAATTTGTTCATATCAGGTTCGGATTTTGATTTTGGGAGTTGGTATAGGTCCACTGTATCCGAGCATGCCTCAAACTAAGCCTACACTCAGTCCACAATCCAATAGGATGTAAATTGTAGTTTCTAGGGAATATTTCTAAAATGAACAAGGCAAATCCGAATAACACTTCATTAATATTACTATGTTCAAAAGAGTCTTATGTCTTCTTTATACTATACCACTCTATTATGGAGTACCCAGTTTAGATAACTGAGATGTAATCCGTTATTATGATGAGTAACTAATGAACTCCTTAGAGAGGTGCTTTCCACCACGATCAAATCGCAGTGATTCAATATATTCTCATGGTGTTTCTCCATTTCAAGTCTTAAAATTCTTGAATTACTCAAAGCATTCAGACTTATTAAGGTCTTACCATCTATCGCCACTATGTTCATTAAACCACACAAATCTTAACAAATTTATTCTAAATTATCACCAGCTTTATTTCCTTTTGAAGGAAAATATATTTTAGTCATTTTTCCTTCTAAATAGGATTCAGAAGTAGGTAGTGCCTCTACTTTCAATAAATATTAAGGTCTTACCAACTTGAAATTCTATCCAGATAAATATTACTTAGAGACAAGTGCACATATAAGTTTTACTCAATTTTTGAATAATACTTTCTCTTATGAGGTAGACTAATATTATTCAGTTCAGGAGAGTTATTAACAATAAAACGAGATAAAATATTTATCAAGCTAATAGCACAAGAGTTGTTAGAAAGAATAAACTAAATATCCATATCTTATCATGCCTGGAAACCAGAAATAAATTCCTTCTAACAAAAGATACGTATATTGCATCCTTTAAATTAACGTCTTATCACTAAAGGAATTTTGACAAGTAGTACGAAAAATTACATGAAGTCATTGTGGAGTTGAGAAATAAAATATTAAATAGATCATAACAAGTCAATGAACACTGAATAATAAAATTCAGACAATATGTATATATAAGTATAGACATACACATACACACATGCGTCTCAAATAATAAAGGAAAGAATCATTCATGCAAAATATATTATATTGTAATTGTAAGGACCCATTAAAATTTCCTAATGATTTAAGATTCTTAAAGTGTGCTAATGATACTTGGGAATAACGTATCCGAGTATTTAAGGAGACCTATGGGATAGAACCATATTATTTTGACTTGCAAATACATATGGAGAGTGTTTGAGGCATATTAAGGAGGGTTGTAAGTTGGAAGAAGTTGTTTGGAATGAGTTGAAAATGTTAAGTGGAATAGGTGTCCAAATTTGCACAATACTTGACTATAAATGGGTATAACTATCATAATAAAAATATATTTCCAGTGAATTTTACCTCTGGAGTGTAGCACTTTGAGTATAGTTTCTAACACATCATGCCATTCGTCATTTGGACATTCCTACTAAAAGTTATGATCAAATTACCAAAGTTAGATCACCCAGTTATTTTGGCGGACAACGAAGTGAGGGTCACTTTGCTAGACCGGGTGCGGATCAACTTTTCCCTTGTATGCTGTGGGCAGCAAAGTGAGGCTCACTTCGCAAGACCGGGCGCGCCCCAGCTTCAGGTCTTTTTAAGTCATTTTGTGGACTCATTTCCCCCATTTCGCTTGAACGAATTTTAGAGCTTTCCTTCACTATCTCAAGACACACAACTCCTATATTCAAGGTAAGAAATCGTCATTATATTGGTGTAAATCCTATAATTACCACACTAGAAATAACTCATTCCCCCATGAAATCCTTGCATTTTCAGGAAATTGCTTCAAGAACTCAGAAGGAGGGTTTTGCAAGACATCTTTCCAAAGGTAATCCTACACCCTTAGACTTAAATGCATGGGTTTAATATGGGAATATAAGTAAGAATTGGGTATTGGAACCTACAGGATGGTGATTGGAAGTCATATGTTCCCAATTAAAAACTTAGCCATTGTAGAGATTGAAAGATGATTATTTGATGGAATTTTGCTGGTTAGATGTAGATGGATGGTCATGCATGTGATGTTGGAAGTTATAAATTGTTTAAGAATGATGGTGAGATAAAATTTTGGTAAATGGTGGTAGTGGGATAAACTAATTCTATGGTTAAGAGATGTAGAGATTTATGCCTACTAGGTGTTTGATAAAGTGTCTAAATGGCCTAAACTGTGGAATTTGTTACTAATATTGTTCCCATTGGATGTTGTTATTGTATATTGAAGTTTTTAGTGTAGTGGATCGTTGAAGTACCATTAAGGGGTAAATTTGAGGTATGTTGGCTAAACTACTCTCTTAGAATTGAATTATATGATGTTCCCGTAAGTTTCAAGTATGGTTGGCTCAAGTTCCTTATTCTCATGTTCCTAGTTGTTCCCAATAATTTTGATTGTATCGAGTAAGCAAAGTTTTGGAAGTTATGTATTCAAAACGTGTTCTGAATTCTCCTTTCACACTTTGTTATCCTTCGGGAATGTGTTCAAGAATGATATGTGCACCTAAAGTCTTGATCTTGAATTATCTTATTATTGATAACCTTTGATAAGGCTTGAAATTGAAAGAAGCGAGTATGGGATATGATAAATGTGGCCATCTTGCCAAGAGTGAGAATTACAATTGTGGCAAATAGTGCCAATGAAATAAAAGAATGAGTGAAAAACTATGAAATGCGTTTTGACCCCTTTATATGATAAGTATTATTAATGTCCTATGATCACCTAGGGTAAGTACATGTAAATAATAATATGAACTTGAAATGTGGCCACATTACCAAAATGAGAATTATGAGGCATTGTATGTTCCAATAGGTTTCAATCATAGTAGGTATGCTTCTAAAATAATAAATGTAAATGACTCTGATGTTAAGTCCCCAAGAATCATGAACTTAGCTAATGACCATAAGATGACAAGTGAGGGAATAATGAATAAAATTGAGATGTCCTATGCTAATTGATGATGAATCTTATGGAAAACGAATTTGGGCCATGTGCCATTGAAATCAACTTATTGATTCACCATGAATGTGTGAATGTAATGTTACTCGTGTCATCTTGAGTTTATATATGGTCTCATGCATAATGAGGTGTTATGTGAACCCTATGGATGGTCTATGAAACACATATGTGTATTGTATATGTGATCCTATGAACAGTCTATGAAACGCATAGGTGTATTGTATATGTGATCCTATGGACAGTTTATGAAACGCATAGGTGTATTGTATATGTGATCCTATGGACGGTGGCAAAGGTGTATTGTATATGTGATCCTATGGATGGTCTACGAAACACATAGGTGTATTGTATATGTGATCCTATGGACGGTCTATGAAACGCATAGGTGTATTGTATATGTGATCCTATGGACAATATATGAAACGCATAGGTGTATTGTATATGTGATCATATGGACGGTCTATGAAACACATAGGTGTATTGTTTATGTGATCCTATGGACGGTATATGAAATGCATATGTGTATTGTATATGTGATTGTATACGGTCGAAATCGGGTGCGATCAATTTTGATGTCTCTTATGACATCGAGGATAGTTCCGAGGATCAATTTCGAGAGGAGTTTATCAAATTACAATGTCGAGGGTTCGACATGCAACGGGGCAAGGAGAAGGGCGAGACCCGATTAAGGAAAGCACGAGAATTATCAAGGATACATGACTAGGGCTGACAAGCTCCTGCAAAATAGTACGAGTCTATGCTAGATCAATAAATGGTTGTACCAGTTGTCCCCTCTTGTAATAAATGCTAATGTACTATGTTGAGGTTTCCCCTCCTATATAAAGAGGACCCTTATAATTTCTTTAAACCACACAATATTTAATATAAGGAACAAGAACATTCTCTGCTTTTAATTACATTTATTGCGTTTCATCCACTATTCCTCTTTCATAGCCCATTATTGATCATAATTTACATACCTCGTGACCAATAAACCTGTTGTAGATTAATCGGTCTCCTGCCGCTAACCCCGAATCTCGGTCTCGATGGTTAGCCATTGGCCAGCTTCGGACCTCTGATCTGAGGCAGTTCTGTTCTCTTGTTTTCGATTTTGCACTGCTCTTATTCTATTTGTCTCAATCACACTTATCATCTACTGCTTAATAACTAGCATTAAAATAAATTGCATATTTTTAGAACCACATAATCAAATATAATTGTAATTACCATTTTCAAGGTAAACAGTTTGGCGCCCACCGTGGGGCTAAAAATAATAGTGATTGTTTTAGTGTTGGTTCGCTAGAAACCACAAGTTACTTTTCACACTTTTCGTGCCTAATAATCTTTGATTTCAGGTCAAAATGTCTGATTCAGCGAATGCATACGAAGGTAGCAGCTTTGAGGACTTTCGGGAAAATAGTATAATCATCCCAAATGTTGGTATACCATTGCAAGACCACGGTAGCACACTGGAGCAAACCCTTGTGGACACAGAATCAAAGTAGCGCCCAACACGACAATACCAATTCCCACACCGGTAGGAATGCGCACCGAGAGGATCGGCCCGAAGCACGGGGAACTATCGCACGAAGGGAAAGAGGAGCCAGCCTCTGTATGATCTTCGAAATGCTACAGGCATAGCAAGCAGCTATTACTCAGCTGCAAAACCATCAAAAGATCTCAAGGGAGGTGGCATCAAGAACGACCTCTCAAATACAGTGATTGTCAGAAAGGTCTGATGATAATGGATCAACAACCAACCCCGTTGTTATGAAGACACTCGAGGGCCTCGTAAAGAGGATAGAATCAAGGTTCCTGTAGAGAGAGCCGAAGTCATACATGGTAAGATATCAACCTTATGTCAAGAATAGGAGAGAATCCAAGAGAAGCGACACGCCCCAAATCAATAGAAGGGTGGACCAAGGTCGAACCCCCCTAGGACTGGTGAACAAGGATAGAACCAGCAGATACCCAGAACCGGCGGAAGTACCCTCATCGTCCGAATACAACTTTGGCACTGTCGCTACAGATATTGTAGCGGCTATGGGTGGAATCAGGGACACCATATGGCCAAGGCCAATATTATCAGACCATTCGCGAAGAAACCCTAATCTGGTTACGAATTCCACGGTACGCATGGCCATAGGACCGAAGATTTCAGGCAGCTCTGGGAGGAAGCGACCTGACTAATTAACAAAGGATACCTCCGGGAATCTGCTGGCAGCTGAGCCATAAAACACACTCAGGGAAAAAAAGCAGCTTGAAGGAGCGGAGCGGGGAAACAACAACACATCGACCGCGCAACCGTCGCGGGACCGACATTTCTCAAAGGCCCGTGATCAAGAAAATGAAAATATCCACAGAAATGGCGGGATTAGTTCGGGACCAAAAGACGTGGCAAGGTTAGAAAACCCTGGTCCAGGGTATAGCAGGCGTTCATCCAAGAACGTGGTACGCAATTCCCTACCTACTAAAGGGGGTAACTTCTACGCCACCTGGTACGTCCCGAAATCCGAAACATCATGTTTTATGTAATTGTATTCGCACTTTAGAAATATGTTTACTTTGATCGCTTGGGCCCAAGTTATCGGGCCGGCTGGCCAGCTGGGCCATCAAACTTGAAGGACGTGTTATCGAGTTGTCGGCCCGATTGGGCTATTAAAATCCCAAGTTTGGGCAGGGTTTTTTGCCGACTTACGCCTTCCCCGAGTGGAGGAAAAACCTCTAGTAAAAATGGACACATCTCTTGGGATGTGAACCACATTCCCCTGAGGGGCTTCGAACGAAAAAGGGATTGAGCTTGGCACAATTCCGAGGTCGCCTACGTGTGGCATAATCAGACAACCTACAAAAACCATCAAGCCAAATAATGACGAAGCCGAGTGTGAGGTTGTGACTGCAGGTCTGAAATTGGCCGAAGGCCGGGAATCAATGTTACCTGGGAAAAGTATTATTCTCTCCTGGCGGCAGAGCTTCAAAAAAGCGGAGCGCGAAGGTGCTCGAGCATGATTCAAGTCAAGACATCACGTCACAGGGAGTAAACCATGATGTGAAAAGCACAACGGCAATACCTTCTCAAAGCTCGTCAAAAACAACGATCTGCTCTCTGGGATAGTCATCCAGTTGTCTGTAATCGACTCCGCCAGCCCGACATAAGATAGGGAGACACATACAACAACTATTTGAAGATCGAGGAATTACCCAAAGATCAAAAGAACTGAGGACCTTGCGAATTAAAACAGCTCGATTCTTACTCAGCAAACTGATGACATAGGTCACACACTTCAGAAAACCACAAAGGAACCCGCAGAAATCATCCTGGCACCCCTTTCCCTGACCGAAAAGATGACCGGAATGGTCCCATCCTGCGACCCTGCATGAAATGGAGGGAGGACGTCATCGGGTCTCTACCAACAATGCCGGGTAAAACTAGACTTACTCTATTTTATGACCAACTATTTCTCAAAATGGGAAGAAGAGTAGGCCTTCGAAAAAGAAAGAGGTCAATAACTCGGCACGGGACCATAGCTGGCTTCGACACCACGAGGGACCAACCCACATGGCAGATCCTGCAAATGCCGCCCTAAGTCCTACGGGCATGTCGAACAACTCCAAAGACAAAGCATAGAAAAAATGCCATCCTTTCTAGTGGCTGGGTCCTAGATCTTAACATCAGCTGAAGTAGTGACGAGAAATGACAGAATCCGGCATGCTACGGAGAATTCAAGCAACAGGGCCATGTCGGCATCCCTTGAGCTAGTAGATAGAAAACGAGGAGCCTCACCGGTCTGATGGTCGACCGAGACGAAAGCCACTCACTGATATTTCGAAGTCGGAGACTTGGTCTTAAGAAAGGCCGTTCTAAAATATTCAAAACCCTAATGATAAAGGATCGAGCCAGGCCCGATCTGGGAAGGGCCGTACCGCGCCCTTCAAAAAGATCTGTAAGAAATCATACAAGATCAGCATCACGGTAGGCGAACAGTCTCTGAATGACTTGAACACGTCTACGCTCAAACGCTACTGCTGCTAAGGTAAATCTATGCTCCCAGTTTCATTCATATGTTCCGAATTAACCTCTGCAGATACCTGGCATAAGGCGTCAAAACATCTGTCAACTCCGAAAGATCCTTGGGATACAAAAGCGTACGTTGCACTGTTTTCCTTCGATTGGGTTTTATCCCTAAAAAGGGATTTTACCAGCAAGGTTATCCAAGGAAAGCTCAATCAAGTATTCAAGGCTCCTCTCCAATCAACCTCGAATGCTGAGGAGCATACCCTTGCTCCAAGAGAAACTACCGAAGATAGTCTCTACAGGAGAATAATGTAACGGGCCAAACGGTCAAGAGAACCGTGTCTGCGTAGGATGATCAAGACCTCAACAATGAAAAGTATGTACACATATACCGAATAATTAAAGGAAGCATCTTTTATACAAGCTTTGCATTTTCAAACGGATTTCTCATCGCCAGTAATAACTCCAGAGCCAAGGAATTCCCGAACACTCAGGGACTGACATGAAAACACAAGTGAGGCAGTAAAATCCTGAATGGGTAACCTCGAGCCCAAAAGTAATTCGAGGGCAGTCTGAAAAACCGCAAGTCCTCGGGACATAACCAAAACTATAAGTCCTACGGGCATGACCTAGATTGAAAGGCCCCGAGAGGGCATACCCAAATAACAAGGCCCAATACCGATTTCTAATCCAAGGCTATATATTCGAACTTATAAGACCCCTAAAAAGGCATACCCTCGAATATAGATGTTGAGGATACGTCATTCGGGGGCTAAAGGCTCCGTCCAAAACATAAACGATCCAGTCGAAAGGCTCCGGCCAAAACTTAAACGACTCTGGTCGATAGGCTCCGGCCCAACTAATGCGATTCGGGGACGCCCGACCATCGCCATGAAATCAAATCCTTCAAAATTATTTCGAAAAGAACCAGTTAAAATCATGCTACCTTCGGTGTAAGCAAAAATAGCTTTGATCATTTTCATGTCAGCTCTCAAGAAAGAGGTTCGAACATTTTCATGTCTGCTCGAAAAAAGAGCTTCGATCAGTTTCATGTCAGCTCCGAAAAACAAAAGGCTCGAGACAAATCGTCCGTAGAGAAAAACCTTCTGAGGTGCCCGTTTATCGTCACATAACGAATTATAATCGAGTTCCCTTTGGGCTGTCGAAGAGTCGGGAGAACACAATACTTCAAATAAATCTTTAAGAGACAAATACATCCATACTGAAGGTCCTTTCGACCCAATGTTAAACTCAAAAGAAACTTAAAGGGTCGATGAGCTCGAGCAGTAACCTGGCTCGGAGACTAAGCCCGGAAAAGGTTAACTAAAAACGCGTAAGAGCCTTGACGCCAGATTGAAAAAGCTTCAAGGCTAACTCAAACCGAAGGGTCGATGAGCTCGAGTCGTATTACGACTCGAGGACTGAGCCCGAAACATTTAACAAAAGAGCCTAAGGGCAAACGCATAAGACCCTCCGGGCCGACATCATAAAGCATACGAGCGAGTTGAAGGTCACATCGACCCCACGTTTTGAAAGCATAAACGCCAGCCTAGAAAAGCCTTAGGGCTAATTCAAAAGACCTAGGGGTCGAAGAACATTTTCCAAGACTCGATTCGGGGACTGAAACCCGAAGGGTAGAATCCCTTGGCCATGGCAATCTAGTGAGCATTGCAATCTAATGAAAAAAGCAAAAGCGAAAACAACATATGACGGAAAATGAAAGGCTTCTTATATATACGGAAAGATTGAAGAAGCGTATTTTGCAGGACTCTCATAAGCCCATGCAGAGAAGAAATAAACATAAGGCTAATCTACCACCGGAGCTGTGTCTTCGGCGGCCCCCTGAGAGGTCATGCCCTTAGCGATTCCAGTTTCAGCTCCAACGACCTCTTCCCCCTCGACGACTTTGCCTTCATCGCCATCATCTTCCTAGTCGTCGCTCGATTCTCCCTCATAAGTAATCAAGGCAGCGGCCTCTTATTCCATAGGATTCACCCTCTCGATCTTGTCAGTTAGATCGATACCCCCAGCACGAATATCCTCAAGGGCTTGCCTCCAAGATTTAAATCGGGCATGTTTCACAGCTCGGGCCAGTTGCAAGTAAGCCTCTTCGGACACCTTCTTAGCAAGAGCATTCGCTGCAACTACGTCCTCTTTATACAAGGAAACAAGCGCCTCGACTTCAGCTCTGGCTGCGGATAACGCAGTGGCCGATTAAGCAAGACGATCTTTGTATCTATCACACTCCGCCCTCGCGTCATGAAGTTGATTCTCAACCAAGGTCACCTCCCCTATAGAGTGCCTCTCTCGGCAGTCATCTCACTCACATACCGTTTTAGTTCGAGAATCTCGGCACCCTCGGCTCGGATTCCCTCCTTCATCAGAGCATCTTTTTTTTCAAACTACCAAAAAAAATTAAAAAAAACATAAAATAGCCCGTGATGGGTCATGGCACCATAGTAAGGTAAATGCACGGACAAGAACAAAAGGAAGTTATGTTACTTGCTCAACTAGGCAAGTCCTCTCTCTAGAAAACGCCTCCAAACTAGCCCGAAGACTGCAAAGCTCCTCCCCTATCTCACTAAAGCGACCTATGAGCTCGTTAACCTCCGAAGTAAGCTTCTTGCACTCACCTTCATAGAAAGCCCACTCAGCTTGAAACTTGGCAAAGGTCTGGTCATAAAACGCCTTGGCTTGAAATCATGGGGTGAAATAAAATGAGAAGGATGATGATCGAAACACCTAGTAAAACTTGCAAAAGGCTACATGTTCGCGGAGTCTATCGAGCTCGCTGAAAATGAATGAGGCGTCAGGTACGGAATTCTCCTCGGCCGTAACGCAGAGCCTTCCGAGCACGTCTCTACCCTCAGCAGACGCTCCCGTATCAGGAAACTCTTTATTCCGGGCATCCAGCGATAGGTCCAAAGGAAACGTCGATTTTGGGGGGAGTCTCTCACATCAACGACCCCGGATTAAACAATCGGGGCTTTCCCTCGCCTTTGAGGAACCTCGGGACAAGGCGCCTCCGGCCCTACAACCAAGTGTGTATCAGTTCGGGGGGAATCCCGGATAATATCGGCCCGAGATTGTTGTCTGGCTTATCTCCAACAAGCTCCTTGGTCCCAGATTGGGTAGCCACCGTATCAAAATACATCCCAGATACCTCCGGATCGGTGGCCGACGGCTCAGCAAGATGAGGGGCAGCCATATTTTCTCTTCCCACGAGCACCAGCTCCATCCCCGCTTCCGGTTCGGGGACCCTTATAGACCTCGGGGGTTGAGGCGACCGAGTTAACCAAGGATCTTTTCACTTTGGCCTTCTTTGATTTCGAATGCTCGGCCAACGATTTCTTTCTTCTCTTCTTTTCTTTGGCAAATTTCAGGGTACTCGCCTCTTCAAGTGGCACTTCCCTCATAATAGAGGTCTCTCCCCAGCCTGTACAAATACAAAGCATAACCATGGGATGCGAGGATTTGATCAGTGATGCCCCTCCGAAAAAATACAATTACGACAAGGGAAAGGGATTACCATGGTTCTTCGCCTCCCATCAACCCAATGACAGATCGCGCCACACGCGCTCAGCATATGGGCAAACCAAATCTAGCTGACGGATCCAGTCAAAGAGACTCTTGACCGAGCCAGGATACACAATAATGGCTGCAACAATGACAGAAGATATTTCATAGGGTAATTAAACCACAGGAGAAGGAAAAACGTCTGGTTAATATATGCCCTTACGTTTCATATTCTATTTCTCGGGGAACGGCGTCCTTTCCGTCAGAATCAGGTTCGCAGTCCTAATTCGGACAAAGCGACTCATCCATCCTCTGTCTCTAACTTCATCAGTACAGGCAAAAATGGCCCTCAAGGCTCAACGTGAAGTTCGATCAGGCCACCACGATAAAGTCGGGGGGTGTACATTCTAATCAAGTGGTCAAGAGTAAAAGGAATTCCCTCGCCCGTGTTCGTGAAATTCCTGGTAATCTATATAGTGCACCAAAATGACGGATGTATCTGACCAAGTGTCACTTAGTATCGTTTGCATAAATTGAGGATAACAGAGTCTATTGGGGGCGACGATGGTCCCACTGGGCCAAGGGTAAATGGGTAAGTATACACACTGAGGAATCCAGCCTCGTGCATGGTAATATCTTCCTCCTGGGAAGGGATCTTCACCAACACCGAACTCCCCCACCGGGTTTCCACTTTCACCTTCCCAGTGTTTGAGATCAAGCTGATATACCGGGATATCAACTCGCATCGCCTTGGCCTCGAGGAGGGTCTGTCGATCTTAAAATCAAAGGATATCACGCACGTCCCGAGGATGTAATCCTCGAGACGAGGGGGTTCTGTCGCCTTCTCCTTTGACAATCGTGAAGGGGAGGAAGGCTTGTCAGTTTGAAAAACACTAGAGGAAGTCTTCGCCATTTCTTTCCTTCTGGGAATCGCGGGAAAATGAGGAAGATTTGGTCAGAAAGGGAATACCAGAAAGGGATAGGAGAAAATCACTCAAGAACTTGGAGGCACGATAAGGTTGAAGAAGTAGGGGAAGGCGTATTTATAGAGGGTCATCATGTACGTTATAGAAAGCCAAAGGGCGATAATTGATGTTATTAATGCAGGAACTTCTCAGTAGATGTATGGACATGGCCCTATGGGTTCCCTTCTATCTCGTCAGTCACTTTATATGGCGCGGATGATGCAGTAACAGAAATATTAAAGGATAATGAATTTAAGACGTTTCTTGTCTCTTCATTCCAAGAAACGCGGGGACTATCTGTATACAGTCGAAATCGGGTGCAATCAATTTTGAAGTCTCTTATGACGTCGAGGATAGATCCGAGGAACAATTTCTAGAGGAGTTTATCAAATGACAATGTCGAAGGGTCGGCATGCATCGGGCAAGGAGAAGGGCAAGACCCGACGAAGGAAAACACGGGAATGCTCAAGGATACATGACTAGGACTGACAAGCGCCTGCAAAATAGTACGAGTCTATGCTAGATCAATAAATGGTTGTACCAGTTGTCCCCTCTTGTAATAAATGCTAATGTACTATGTTGAGGTTTCTCCCTCCTATGTAAAGGGGACCCTTATCATTTCTTTAAAACACACAATATTCAATACAAGGAACAAGAACATTCTCTGCTTTTCACTCAAACATTCCATATTGTCCCTTAATTAGCTCATTTATTTACATTTATTGCGTTTCATCAATTATTCCTCATTCATAGCCCATTATTGATCATAAATAGCATACCTTGAGACCTATAAAACTGTTGTAGCTTCATCGGTCGCCTGCCGCTAACCCCGTACCTCGGTCTCGAGGGTTCGCCATTGGCCAGCTTCGGATCTTCGATCCGAGGCAGTCCAGTTCGCTTGTTTTGATTTCACACTACTCTTATTCTATTTGTCTCAATCACACTTAGCATCTACTTCTTAACAACTAGCATTAAAATAAATTGCATATTTTTAGAACCACATAATCAAATATAATTGTAATTACCATTTTCAAGGTAAACAGTGATCCTATGGACGGTCTATGAAACACATAGGTGTATTGTGTATGTGATCCTACAGACAGTCTATGAAACACATATGTGTATGGTAAGAATAAACACTATGGACGATCTATGAAACACATACGTGTATAATGTAATATGTGAACCCTATGGATGGGCTATGAAACGCGTAGGTGTATAATATAATATGTAAACCCTATGGACAAGCCATGAAACACATAGGTGTATAATATAATTTGTGAACCCGATAGAGAGTCTGCATATCCAGTATGAACAATAGATACCACTTCAATTGCCCTTGTTTGAACATATTGTTACATTTATATTATATTTTGTGTCTCGGGCATAGCTCATATGGCACATGTGATCCCAAAAGATGTTCAGAATGAAGTAAGTATAATAAGAATTGAAATGTGATTCTATGGGATGTTTCATAGTTTCTTGATGTACTTTATTTGCCTCATGTTTGAGTTACCGTATTTCCAGATGTTATTCTGTCTTCCTTACATGCGATTACTATTCGACATGTACTCACGTCCTTTTTGCCCGGGGCGCTGCATATTTTAATGGATGTAGGTGGTTCCATAGCAGGCGGCATCAGTCAGTGATAGCAGTACATCCTCCTCTCAGCTGACTTGGTGGGCCCCACTTCATATCGGAGTCTTGTGTCTTTTGGCTTCATGTGTATAATGCTTTAAGGTATAGTCGGGGCCTTGTCGTCGGCACAATATTGTCATTCCTATCTAGTAGAGTCTCCGTAGACATAGTGTGGGTTGTATATGGGTGCTGGGAAAGTCAAAAACGTTATGTTGTGTTTTGATCACTTGTTCCACTTCAAAATATGAAAATGCATGTATTTTGAGAATTATTAAATGAAGTAACCAAAGGTAATGGATTTGGTAGTGTCTACATGATTCCCTTCTTGTTTAAGTGACTAAGTTATGCATTTTCTTTAAATAATGGGTGAGTTTGGGTAGAAAGGTATTGTACATGCTTGCTTGGTCGGGTTATCTCGGTTGAGCGCTGGTCGCGCTCCCCGAGGTCGGGGCGTGACAGTAATGACCCAACCAGTCGTTTTGAGTTCTAGCATTTTGTTCTGTAATTTTAGACTTCAAGTGGCTTCATATGGTGTATTATGATTTTCATGCATGGTTGGTTTTGATCTTCGAGTGGTTTGGAATTTATTTGATAGAGTGATTCTCAATTTGAAATCTTTAAGTTGGAAGAGTTTATTAGAGTCTATTTTTACATAAATAACCTTGAAATTGGGATTTTATGATTTTAATAAATTTGTATGGTAAATTTGGACTTGGGCGTATGTTCCGATTTGAATTTTGGTGTTCGTAGAAGGTTTTGGCTTTATTTGTCGAAAGTTGGATATTTAAAATATCTAAGAGTTCATAGGTTTGACTAGGAGTTGACTTTGGTGTTATCGGACTCCTGTTATGGTTTTAAGACTTCAGACGCATTCAGCGAATTTTGAAGATTTGAAAATTAAGAGAATAATTTGATATTCGATTCTTGGTTTCAATGTTATTTGT
Organism: Nicotiana undulata; assembly: GCA_005239495.1. NCBI lineage: Eukaryota > Viridiplantae > Streptophyta > Magnoliopsida > Solanales > Solanaceae > Nicotiana > Nicotiana undulata. The sequence continues at coordinate 87,212 of ML246702.1, forward strand.
GATATTTTGAGATTTTGTATAATTTTGAATATTGTATTTAGACTTGTTTATATGATTGGACGGGGTCCCCAGGGGCTCAGGTATGATTCGAGGTGGTTCCGGAACACTTTGGTATGTTGGGAATTTTTATGGTGGCTGGTGCGTCGCACCTGCGTGACTTGGTGTGTAAGTGTGAGGGGAACACTTGAGGTGATGTTTGCATATTTGCAAGGAGCGATTGGCTAAGTAGTGGTCGCTTATATGACAAGGGAAATCAGATATGCGAAGATGCACATGCAAAAAAGAGGTCGCACCCACGGAGCCGCAGATGCGCGGGATGTGCATCGTAGGTGTGAAGGAAGACTGGTGATGAGGTAGCTCGCAAATGCAAGCAGTAGGACACTGAAGTGACTTCTGCAGATGCTCATGTTTTGTTGTTTTGGAGCACGGAATGAGGCGATGTTGGAGGAAATTTCCATTATTTCTTTGTAAATAAGTAATTTCTACTAGGATTTGAATATATATCTTGATTTCCCATAAATTTACACACTCTAATCATGGTATTTTTGAGAGGGAAATTCAGGAATTTTCGTCTACACTTTAAGAGAGTGTATTTTGGGCATTCGAGTACCGATTTGGACACGTTTTTCGAAACTTATTATATATTTGGAATCGGCTGGTTTGGTATTCATCCTGGATTTTAAGGCCGGAAGTCTGGGTTGATTTTGTTGACTTTTTGGGAATTCTTCAAATATAGAAGCTTTTTTGGATTTGGGATCACTCCTTATTGCAGTATTGGATGATGTGTGTGAATGTATGGAGGAGGGGGGTGAATTCTAATCCGTTTCAACTATTGTGCCCTTTAGTTAACTACTTTACCACTATAGTCGACTATACTACTGATAATAACTATGAGTACGGTGCAAAATGATAATTTACAGTAAAGTAAATTGCACAATAATATTTTATACTAGTTGAGATTCAATGTGAGTTCTAGTCCAGTCCTCTTGGGTTGCAAGAGGGTTCTCTAGCTTCTTATCAAACTTTGTTCCAAGAGGGTTTTATGACTTCTTCACACTTCCTATCTTTTTTTCTCAGATTTTGATACAATGCCACGCCTATTTCCCTCTCTCCCTCTCTCCCCCCCTCCCCCCCTCTCTATATTTACATAATAAATCAAATAAAATTACAATGCTTGCTAAGAGTGGAACAAAGAGCTTAATATTGGTTAGACATGAAAGTACATCTTGTCTTGGAGTTCGTCTTCTTAAATACACAGAAGGAGGATCGTTGGAGTTACTGATATTTTCTAGATCATTTCCTTAATCTGTTGTTGATAGAGAGAAGGCAATTCAAGAGATTTGATTCTTGGAAGATATCCCAAGAATAAAGTTGGAGCATCCCGAGTTGCTTGCTGATTTGATTCTTCCAAGTCTTGATTGATTCCTATGATTCTTCTTTCCTTGATAAGTCGCTCACTTCCAACTTTTGATTGTTTCCTCTTTCCTTGTGATCCATTATCTTCATTTTCCTCATGTGTCAAATATTCTTCTTTTCCTTTTTCTTTTTGCACAAGTACATTGTACTTCATCAATGTGATCGTGAAAATTTAGAAGTGATGTCATCACAAAACAAGGCTAATAATATCCCCCCCCACCCCTTGATGATGAAACTTTGAGCATTAATTGAACATTTATGAAGAATTAACTTATAGTACTACCTTGACAAGAGCATGTGGATATTGTCTCCCTGAGTATGTGTTCCCCCTAAATTGATGTTCCACCTGATATAATTCTTCTCTCCCTAGGCATTAGCAAAAAGAAAAACACATAAGAGATAATAATAGATGTAGATAAGTAGTTGACTTAACCATGGAAGTTTTCAACTTAAGTAGTTATCTAAGAGCAGGAAAAACATAAGTCTAAGCAGCCTGTAGTCGACTAGGCTACTGAGTGTTTAAAGTATCCACAAAAACAGACCAAAAGAAAAACACAAATTATTAAAAACAACAACACTAAATCAACGAATGAAGTATGTGAGGGTGATGCAGATGGCATCTTTCAGCTTGGTGAAGCTTGCATTCACGGTGATTGGGATTCCATAAATCCTGTCATGCACTTCCTTGAATGCACCAACCGCCTCTTGTGCCATTTTTCCAACTTGACTCAAATTTTTTAGACATCAGATCCGACTTCTATTGATGTGTCTTTGATGTCTTCTACCATTGTTTGGGTAGTAAGAACTTCCTTGACAGCCTCCAATTTTTCATCAATGGCCACCAATCTTTCGGCCAGTTCTAGATCAAGGGAGTGAGAGGTTGAAGCTTTTACCTTGGAGTGAGTTGCTATGATCCTGTCTTCGATCTAATACTTTTTAATCCACATTTCTTCTACATATGTGTATCCCATGCTATCAAAGTCTCTAGAGTTATAACGCATAGACACATGGTGGAATAGAAGGTTTGAAAGTGGGATATTGTCACAACCCAAATTCCCACCTCAAGGTTGTGATGGTTCCTAGTCAAACTTGTTAAGAAAGCCAACTCACGATAAAATAATATAGCCCACTTTCATTAATTAACATAGATATATAATAATTTAAGATGGAAATAGTCTCAAAACAGTAACAGTATCTGACATAACCAAAACTTGGCTTAAACATGGCCAATACAGTATAACCCCAAGACCAAGTGGCACAAGTACAAGAGCAAACTGCGAAAAAGAGAATAAGTCTATATACATAACAAGCTGTCTAAAATACAAGTAGATAGGAAATAAGTAAAGAGCAGGGACTCGGGGACTACAAGGTAGATTTGTGAAGTGCAGCTCACCCTAAGTCTCTGTATAGACTCCTAGGTCAATTAGGAAGATTTGTTAGGACCCACCTGAGGATCTGAACAAAAAGATGTGTAGAAGCATAATATGAGTACACCATAATTGGTACCTGATGTTTTAGACTTCAATACTACACAATATTACAAGTTAATTGTGCAGTACCCAATTTTTAAGTGTTGTCTAATAAGAAGAACCTGGTTCTTCTTAGTCTACTACTTACTACTGTTTGCGAAATAATTAAGCAGTAATAGTAAAGACACAGAGATTTTTACGTGGAAAACACCTGGCTCAAAAGGTGAAAAAACCACGACCTACTCCTCAGTAGGATTTGCTCAAACTCTTAACTAAATTTTAAGCCAAAACGGACTTACAAAATAAACTCTTTTGTAATCCTAGGACTAACTCTAATCCTCTTTGTATCAACTAGCCTCTAACTAATTTCTACGGATTTCAAGTTAACTCTAACTTGATCAGTTTGTACCTATTACAATTGCTTCTATGAAAGCTGATAAGATACAGTATTTAAACTCCTACTACAATCAACAAGACTCAATATATAAACAATGGAACTGTTTCTTCTAGTTGAACTGTAGCCTTTGTATCGCACAGCAATTCTGCTTGCAAAATCTCTAGAAATTTTGCTTCAGAACTTGATTCACTTTTGCACTTGTGCGTCTCCTCTTTCACCAGTAATACATTGATTATTTATAGAGTCCATGATTCAATTCTAATCCAACTCTTCCTTGGTAAACAAGTTTGATTGTAACTCAAATTCCTTCCTTTATTTCTGTCCTAGCTGAAATCAACTTATGTCTTCTCTTATTAATTTGCAACCTTTTCGTATTAGGAGACATTCTCTTAGTTCTTTGATACTTAGAAATCACTGATATCTCCTAGACTTGTACGATTCGTGATCCAACTGCTTCATTCAGAAGTGTATGCTATGATGTACCTGGTTCAACTGGACACTTTTTGTCAATCTTCAAAACCCATTCAGTGACATGGGCCAACAAATTCCCCCTTTTTGATGATGAATAACTCTGTGCATTTATCCTTTATACACATCCAACACTTTGTATTTTTGTGAGCATTAATCATCAAGAACCAGGTTCATTAGGTTATAAATATCACTTCAAAGATTTTAAAATTTTAAAATTTTCAGCACAACAATGTAGCACATCTTACCCCTTTTGGCATCATCGAAAAGTTGCAAAATGATACTTACCAGTAATTAATTCTTACTCATGGCCAATTTAGGCAACTACAGGTGCAAACATGATTAATCAACACAAGAAACCAATAATGTAAGCTAAATCATAAATAGAGACATTTGTTAAAACACCAAGCTTGCATTTGATTAACATGGATTATCAACACCAAAAAGATTAAATCAAAGACAACCAAAACATGAGTAATACATAATTAAAAACTAAAACAAACACACTCGACATAGTCCCGAACTGGCACTTGATAGGATAGGAGGGGGTAGTTCTGGAAATTCCTAAGTTTGGGGTGGTGCAGAAGAGGCAGGATTCTTGGTTTGGAGAAGATACAGCATTTGGTGTAAGACACCCTCATTTTTCTCCTTCTCCTTGGCTAATTCAGCTTTGAGAGCATCATGCTCACCTTCCACCTCAACTAAGCGAGTCTTCAAATGAAGGATCTCCATATTCTTTTGCTCGCTTTCTTGCACCAGAATACGGACCTTGTTGTTGACTGGTTGCTTCCGAGATGAACCAGGTTCATCTGCCGGGGCACTGACATTGTAATCACATGACAACAAAGTGTCCTTCCCAAAGAAATCCTTTGCAGTAGCCATTTAAGCCTTCTTTGTGGGAACTCCAAAATGAGCCAGAACTGCAGTAAGGATAAAGCCATAAGGAATCGCATGGGCCTTGGTGCCATTCACCACTTCTTCCAAAAGTTGGATGATTAAAGATGGCCAATTGATCTGCTTGCCTCTGTATAGGGACTCCATGAGCGTAAGATCCATATAGTTGGCAATGTGCTTGCGCTCTTGTCTGGGCAGCAGAAATTTAATTACAAACTCAAAGAACAACTTGTGTTCATGCTTCATCTCACTTTTATACACAGCCCTGGGCTCAGGCTCTTCTTCATTGTCACAAAAGAATCTGGTGATGTTGAGTGCTGAGGCCATTCCATCCAAGCAAGGCCATCTCTACCTTGTAAATTCGTCATATCCTCAGATGGAATGTCTAGAATGACTTCCAGTTCTTGAGCGTTAAAGGAGACTTCAACTCCCCTGACCAATGATGTAACCCTTCCTCCAATTACAGTCGCATTCCCCATGAATTCCACTACCTCATTTCTGACCAGCCTGCCTTCCAAGCGAAGGACCATGTCATTCCAGCCTTGAGCTGCCAGACAATCCACTAAGTAGCTCATACCCGGCTCCTCCAAGTACTTCAGCAACTTTCCCTTCAAATATGTCTCTTGCCAAACATGGCAACTCTGTTAATCGACACTTCTCCAACCTCCTTCTCATCATCTCCACTCCAATCAGGATCATTATCTTTCTCAACAATCTAAACTTTCTTCTTTGACTTTACTTTAGACCATGTCCTCGTAGATGTACTCACGGTGGTAGCAAACATAGGTGCTGACTTCTTTGTGGAAGTCTTGGCCAATTTGGCCTGGGGTGTCTTGACCACCACTGGAGCAACCTCTTCATCTTGTTGGACCAAGTCCAATACCTCATCAACAGCAATAGCCTCAACAGGCTCCCCCACTTTCGCTTTCCCTTTCTCAGCTTCTTTCTTTTGCTCTCTTTCAGAGCTTTTTCCAACTTCTCCTCCTCTTCTCGAATAATATTTCTCGTAGCTCGTACCCTTGGAACAGGTACACCAACAGACTCATCAGTTTTCCTTTTCTTTGAGGCTTTAGACTTGATGGACTTTGGAGCCCTTCTGGTCTTGGGGTTGTATGAGTCCCCCAGTTTCTTAAGTCTCTCAGCCAAGGTTTCTTCCCCAGAAGAAACACGGTCATCTATCTCCTTCATTAGCTTTTCTAATCCAGTAGCAGCTTCCTCAAATTCATTATTTCCCCCTATCACTATGACATCATCTTAAAGATTCTCAAGAATGGGGCCACAAATCTCAAGTGTGGAACCATCCTTCCCAGATCCCCTTACACCTGCATCTCCCTCATTCTCAAGAATTTTCCCAATTTTTCTTTGCCTAATTTGCACTTCCACATCCACCACAGACCCAACCAGAGCAAATCTATTTTTAGAATTTAACACAGAGGTAACTTCAGTATTACCTTTCTCAGCACTTGACAAACCAGGTGCATCGTCCTCATGTGCTGAGTTAAACGATTCACTGGACGAATCTGGTTTGGGTTCTTCTTCAGCTTGTAATAAATCTTCCCAGAACTTTGCTCGTGACCCTTAAGCCACAGATTTTCGTGCAAGAACCTTGACACGATGGGGTTTTTGGGCTGGGATAGGGTTTGGTGTAGGTTTAAGAGCATCATGGTATTCAGGGGTTTCAGGTGTCTCTGAGGTATCAGAACTGTAAACCGGTGGAGAGTCAAACTCATATACTCCCTCATCGTATTCACGATTTTGAGAATCAGATGAAGCAGACGACATTTTTAATTTTTAGAGAAAAAGAAGAGAGGGCAAAAGACAGTAGAGATTTGAGTGTTGAGTGACTTGAACAGGGTTCGTCTATTGCTTTATTCACTATGGGTAATAATGGCCTATTTATAACTTGTGGCTAGGGTGATTATAACGGACGTGTATTAACACAAGTAGGATACTAATCGATTAAGGACTGTCAGTGATTTGACATTGATTAGACCGTTTCTTTCCCCCTAAAACTAGGCTAATTTA